>JADBJO010005255.1:20000-47500 GCA_016801955.1 Conus betulinus
GTGGAGCTAAGTGCAGTGTGTTAGTTGGAACATGTGTGTTTTCATTACAGGCACTGAAACATGACCCTGACAAACGGCTGTCTAAAAATAAGTTTAATTTCTATAATCATATACAGTATGAAAACATTATACAAATAAATAAAGTGTGGCGTTTTAACATGCATAATGAATAATAGAACAGACAATACCAGCGCCTTGACAATATCATCTCTAAATTGTCAAGGTCTGGGAAATAGCAAGAAAAGAAGAGATGTGTTTCATTACCTTAGAAAAAAGAGCTTTTCTATATACTGTTTACAGGACACACATTTTCAAAAAGAAACGCACAAATATATAGAATCAGAATGGGGTTATAAATGCTTCTCTCATCTCATTGTTCATCTTCCAGGGGGGTTGCGGTCCTTTTTAATAATAGCTTTGAATTTGAAATAAACAAAGTTGAAACAGATCCAAATGGAAATTATATCATTATAGCTTTTACAACTATGGAGAAAGAGCTGCTGTTAGTAAATGTATATGGAACTAACAAGGACAATCCAGCCTTCTATGAGGAAATTACACATAAATTAAAAGCGTACAATAATAACAATATCATAGTCGTAGGAGATTTTAATGTTACACTAGAACAAGAAAATTGACTGTTTCAATTACAAACATGTTAATAATCCCAAGGCCAAGAAAGCTGTTGAAGATATGATGACTGAACTAATATTAACAGATATCTGGAGGGAAAATAATCCAAGCAGCAGAAGGTATACATGGAAACGGCCGTCACCTTTACAACAAAGTAGACTAGACTTCTTTCTTTTATCAGACTATTTGATTTGGTATTTTGAGGATACAAATATCTTACCGGGGTATAGGTCGGATCATTCATTGATCACCTTGAAACTGAAATTTGGGAAAGACACTAAACATAGTACTTTCTGGAAATTCAATACCCTCCTTGTTAAAAGATAAAAAAAATACTTGGACGAAGTAAACACAGAAATCCAAAACGTAATAAAAGAATACACTAAAAACAATGAAGATTACAATGATCACCAAGATGCGAAAGACTCAGATATAAAATTGACGGTGTCTGATAGGACGTTTCTTGATTTTTTACTTATGAAAATAAGAGCTAAGACTATTTCCTATCAACAATGAAGAAGAAGAATCAACCAAAAAGAAAAAAAAACGTTATACAAAGGATAAAGAAAAATTGAAGAAAAGGAACAAAAAAAACACAAGAAGATTTGAAAGAACTTGAAGTGCATAATCAAGAATTAACAACTTTGAGAGAAAAAGACAATGAATGGAGTATTGTTGAGGTCAAAGGCAAGATGGGTTGCAGATGGGGAAAAAAAAATAACTAAATATTTTTGTAGCTTAGAAAAACGCAACTTTATTAGCAAACAGATAACAAAACTTGTGAACACTCAGGGAACAGAAATAGAAGAGACAGGTGAGATTAAAAGGGAAGTTAAAAACTTTTATGAAGAATTATACAAAAAAGACGAGATCTAGAAAAATGCGAAATAAATGATTGATTTAGTTAATGAATTCCGAACTTAATAGAAGAAGACCGTGAATCTTTAGAGGGGGAAATAACATTGGAGGAAGCAAGCATTGCATTAAAAAACATGAAGAATGGGAAAAGTCCAGGAACAGATGGATTCGGAGCAGAGTTTTTCAAGTGTTTCTGGAAGCAGTTGGGCTATCTAGTAGTTAGGGCATTGAATGAAAGCTATAGAGAGGGAGAGCTCTCCATAACACAAAGAGAGGGTGTAATTACATGCATCCCCAAACCAGGTAAACCAAAAAAAGTATGTGAAAAACTGGAGGCCTATTACATTACTAAACGTTATATATAAAATAGGATCAACATGTATAGCCAACAGAATAAAAAAGGTACTTCCAATACTAGTTAGTGACGATCAGACTGGTTTTGTCCCAAATAGATATATGGGATACAACATTAGATTAATATACGATCTAATAAACCATCTCAGTTCAAAAAAATACTCCAGGTATGTTAATTAATGTTGACTTTGAGAAGGCATTCGACTCCTTAGATTGGAACTTTATGTTTAAAGTTCTAAAAGCCTTTGGGTTTGGAAAAAGTATATGTCAATGGATATGTATTTTATATAAAAATATTAAGTCGACTGTTGTTGTGAATGGTCAGATATCAGACTGGTTTTCGATTGAGAGAGAGGCTGTCGGCAGGGGGACCCCATGTCACCGTATATCTTCGTGCTTTGCGCGGAGATATTATCCATTATGATGAAAGAGGAAAAAAAACATAAAAGGGATTTGGATTGGGAAACATGAATACAAGATATCACAATTTGCCGATGACACACAACTGATGATCAAAGGAGATAAAATATCATTTGAAAAATCTATCCATCATCTTGAGAAGTTTGGAAAGACATCAGGACTGTTTTTAAATAAGAAAAAACACAAGTTATTTGGCTTGGAAGTAAAAAAAAAACTGTAAAGTGAAATATATGGAACTTTGGAAATGATGTGGGATCCAGGTGAATTTAAGATACTCGGAGTATGGTTTACTAAAGACCTTACAGAAATGGAACAAAGAAATTACAAAGAAAAATGACTGAGGTTAAAGCACTATTCAGAACCTGGCTGAAAAGAGTAATTACACCTTTAGGAAGAATAGCAGTTTTAAAAGCTCTAATTTTGTCAAAACTTACTCATCTTTGGCTACTGCTACCGAACCCCCCAGATTCTGTTATTTAAAGAGCTACAGAGATTATGTTTCTGGTTTATATGGGGAAGAAACGAGACAAAATATGCCGTAAGACGGCTGTTCAAGATATGAAAGAGGGGGGACTGAACGTACCAAATATACAAGCAAAGATTGCAGCATTAAAATTAACATGGTTAAAAAGACTTAAAAATACAAGCCATAAATGGAAAGATTTTATGATTTCTTGCTATCCATTTACTGAACAAATAGAAGAATATTCTCCAAATTACTTATGTATGAAAAGCAAAGATAATGTATTCTGGCAGCATGTGTTCTCCTCATATAAACAAATATATTATGAAATAAGGCCAGAAAAGGCTGAAGAAGTATTAGCAGAACTTATTTTATACAATGAAAACATTAAGATTGGTAATAAAATGATAAAATTCAACAGCTGGAATGAAAAGAATGTTAATAGAATATTCCAGTTAATGAAAGACAATGGTGATTTTTTAACACTGGAAGAATTTAGAGCAAAATACAGAATACAAATAGACTTTCTATCATATGCTGGCTGTATAGCATCATCAAAAAAAAACTATATAAGAAAACAAGGATTCCATATTGAGAATAATATCCCTTTAGAATACAATGCAGCACTCAAAAAGATATACAATGTAGCGGAAAAAGGATCCCAAGTATACTATAAAAATATTAAACAAAGACTGTGGGAGACCAAACTGTTGTACCAAATGGGCTGACAAGTTAAACAGAGATATACCCTGGAATGTCTGTTTTCCAGAAAATTCACTTTACAAAAGATATCAAACTGAAATGGTTGCAGATAAGAATTGTTCACAGAATTATAGCTACTACTAATGTAGTATTAAAAGAAATGGGAATAACTAATAATGAAAAGTGTAGTTTTTGTAACCAAGAGAAAGACAGTATTGAACACATGTTCTGGAGGTGCAAACATGTTAAAAGAGTTTTGGAAAGCATTAGAAAATGTATTTAGGGAAAAATGTCCAGTGGTGTGTAATCTACAATTTTCAGAAAATTTAGTCGTATTTGGAACTGAAGTCAACTTAAAAACTGATGCAGTATTTGATTTGATAATCTTAATAGCAAAGAACTACATATATAGATGTAAAATAAATAAAAGCCACCCAATAGTTTCAGTGTTCAAAAAAATACTCAAAGAAAGATTCAGCCTTGAAAGACTAATAGCATCAGCTAATAATGACCTATGCAAGTGTGAAATGAAATGGATAAATTTTAAACCTTTATTTTTGAAGACCCCAATGAATAAGCCAGAATAATTCATTCATTCTCTCCTTTAGCAAGATTTTTACCATCATTACTAGTATATCATTATTATTATTACCAGTATTTATTTTTTTATCAATGTTAATACTATGATAGTATTGTTGGTAGTGTGATCACACTGATAATGTGATATTATCCTGTATTGTGTTGGGTTATAGTGTGAAAAATAACTGTGGGAGAGAATGGATAATTTCAGCTAAATAGAAAATATGCGTATGTATAGAAATCACTGTGAATGCTGATTGACAAAAGGGTTTGTTTGCTATATATCCACTGTTTTAAAAAGAATGAACAACAATATAACTAAATCTAAATGAATGTAAGCTTTCTTTTTTGCCTCAAAGGGAGGGTTGAGGAAAGGGGGGGGGGGGGGGGGGGGGGGGGTCAGTGTGTATGGTCAGTGATATGTTTGTTCAGTTGTTAATGTAATTTTGATCCTTTAAGATTATCTGATTTATTTGATTTTTTTTTTCTTTGGGATTTTGATTTGTGATTTCACTTTCCATTTATTACTTTGTTTTTTTTTTGTTTTTTTTTTTTTTTCCAGATGTTTAGTTCCGTAAAAAATCTTCAAACCCAATGTTATAATTATCATGATCAAAATACGTTGCATGATTGTTGACGGTCATTGGAATGAAGAAATAAAAATGTTTAAAACAAAAAAAAAGACCAAGCAATGTAACTTCTGAGCTATGGTGAACAAAATACGCCCCCACGACTATAAACGAATGCAGCATATTTTGGAGCTACGGGAACGTATTTGTTTTATCTGGAACGGAAAAGAATGGCCCTTGGTCTTGATTACTTTCTACAGCACCAATGTCCCCAAACATTGCCCGAGTGGGGGTAATGCTGCTTAGCATTTACTTTACATGTCCTTCAATCCTCAGTCTCTCTCTTTACGCACCCTTGTGTGTGTGTGTGTGTGTGTGTGTGTGTGTGTGTGTGTGTGTGTGTGTGTGTGTGTGTGTGTGTGTGTGTGTGTGTGTGTGCGAGCGCGTGCGTGCGTGCGTGCGTGCGTGTGTGTGTGTGTGTGTGTGTGTGTGTGTGTGTGTGTGTGTGTGTGTGTGCGTGTGCGTGCGTGGGTGCGTGCATGGGTGCGTGCGTACGTGCGTGCGTGCGTGCGCGCGCGCGCGCGCGCGTGTGTGCGTGTATGTGTGTGTGTGTGTGTGTGTGTGTGTGTGTGTGTGTGTGTGTGTGTATGTGTGTGTGTGTGTGTGTGTGTGTATATGTGTGTGTGTGTGTGTGTGTGTGTGTGTGTGTGTGTGTGTGTGTGTGTGTGTGTGTGTGTGTGTATGCGTGCGTGCGTGCGTGCGTGCGTGCGTGTGTGTGTGTGTGTGTGTGTGTGTGTGTGTGTGTGTGTGTGTGTGTGTGTGTGCCCGCGCGCGTGTGCGCGTATGCGCACAAGTCTTTGAAGTGCTAGCATGTTTGCAACAAGTGCAAAGGAGATAACTTACAACCCCTTCGTTTTGGCACTTTTAGCCCAGACTGTTTCATAAGCCACTAGACGCACAAGACGAATCCACTAGTGGTTTTTGTTCCTTTCATTTAGCCCACGAAGTGTCGTGCTAGATCAATCTTCAATGGACGCCTGATGAATAACAACAGCCAGGGAGGCCTGATTCGATCTCCAATCAATGAGATGGCCGAGGAGTTCGTGGCAGCAATTTGGAGCAGGCTTCTTTTCTGTCACACCAAGCCTGCCAGACAGCCATCCTTACTGAGTACTGGATCTTGAGGGGATTCTGGTTCGCTGAATCTGATAAATTTCTGAGTGACCAGTTCATTGTATTTAAAGTCTAAATGGCTTCGGAATGACGTCATTATGTCTGTGAGTGAACAGAATCTCTGAATGGTTCAGAGTTTGCAATGGTGTTGATTGTTTTGTACTACGAAAACCATTAGAAAGAAACAATTTGAATTGGCCTCTGATATTTGAACGGATTATGGTGTGTCAAGGATCTTATCCAGCTACGCGTTTGTAACTGGGATCAAAGTATCTATTTATGTGGTTCTTTTTTCTTTGTTTCCTTACTCTCTCTGAATAGATATTGGAGTATACTCGATACACAGATCCATCCGTTGATAAATGTTTCTCTCTAATTAAGGACAGAGGATATAATCGGTAAAGCTCTTTTTTCCCCTGAAAAATAGTGTCTTATATGGTTCATGTGTTGTTGAAATTGCCATGGTTATTTCGCAGTCACAGGTTGCAAAATGTTTGTAAAGATCACAACTTTGTGTACCACTATGGTATTTCACTCATGTAAATATGCACATATCAGATGTGGCTTTGCAAGTATTAGATAAGTTGGGTGTGTGAAGGTTTTTCTGTTTTTTTTAAACAAGTACCTAATATCATCTGGCGATGAAAAGACATTAAATAAACCACTGAACTGAACTGAACTGTTTCCCCTGAAACTCTGTTGTGATACACCCATGTATTGCCGCGACTGATTCTATTGATGTGCTGTTGTTCCTTTCTTGATCAGTTCCATTTCACACAATCTTGGGGCTTTTCCTTTATGTCTTTACTTTTGGTCCTTTTTGTTTCCGGACAGAACCTTGTGTTCTCTAGACAGTGACAGCTAGCACTGAAAGGGTACTGTAAGATCAGGTGGGCTATGACAGCACTGAAAGGGCACAGTAAGATCAGGTGGGCTATGACAGCACTGGAAGGGCACAGTAAGATCAGGTGGGCTGTGACAGCACTGAAAGGGCACAGTAAGATCAGGTGGGCTGTGACAGCACTGAAAGGGCACAGTAAGATCAGGTGGGGCTGTGTCAGCACTGAAAGGGCACAGTAAGATCAGGTGGGCTGTGACAGCACTGGAAGGGCACAGTAAGATCAGGTGGGCTATGACAGCACTGAAACATCCACAAATCTCCTGTTCCACGTCTTTGTTAATAATTTCTGCGTTATCTAGTGAGAACACAGTAAGAAAATGCCAGAAAAAATATGCGTGGCAGTAATTCGTTATGTCATCAAGTATCGAATACTGTAAAGATTATAGACGCTGGTGGGCACCCTGACTGTTAACACTGAACAACCTTTGTGTTCGTTATATGTGAGTGGACAAAAAAACAAAACAACTAATCCTTAAAAAATTACTCTCATCTGCATATATCCTGACAGTTTTCGATAAACATGTGTATGTATCCAACGAAATGTCTCATCCAGTGTACCCACAATCAGAAATAATCAAAGATAGAATCAAATGGCAAACAACCTACAACTCGCGTCTTTCTCGTCACTGACGATGCTATGATAACTTTTTTTTTAACGGAAAATAATCTCTTTCAGGACAGTATGGTTCAAAGCAAAGAGAGCAGAGATAAAACACCTCTGTACTTCGTAGCAGGATTTCATGGCACTGAGAAGGTTGATCCTTTCTGAATCCAGGCTGATTGGAGATTGATTCCGTACTTAGGGACAGCAAGATTGAACGGCATGCCCTCCATCATTGTAAGCCTCCTAGTCGATTTAGTAGCAGGGTACTTTTGTCAGGGTAATATAGAAAAGTTCATGGAGAAGGACGATGTGTTTTTGACAAAACGATACTTGTCTTTGGTCAGACAGCTGCCAGACTGATGTCTCATTTATGGCGGTGTTGGTAGAAAGTAGTACGTTTTTTTGTTTTGTTTTAAAAATCAAAGACGGGTTCACATACATGATTTTGTACAGGCTATCCTCATCTTCGTCTTGTTACTGGGACGATCTTTGACACTTGCAATAACATACGCACGCACGCACGCACGTACGCGCGCGCGCGCGCGCGCGCGCGCGCACACACACACACACACACACACACACACACACACACACACACGTGTGTGTGTGTGTTCCCCCACCTTTTATTTACCCCCACTTTCTTCTCCTCGTGTACATCTCATTTCTGTTCAGTTCAGACATTTTGATTACTGAGTGTTCTCTGTAATGTGCAAGCAGAATATTGATGTAAGAATAAATCCACAAAGGTGTCATTTCTTGATGAACAGTCACGTCATGTATCATATTGCTTCCTTTGTTTTAAACCAGTCAGATATCCTACTAAGGAAGGTAATCTGCTCTTATTCTTTTCTCATATACTGAAAATAAGCTCTCGAATCTATTACATATCAGACATTTTTTTTAAAGGGCTTAGGTTTCGGACTCTTTTTACACTTGAAACATTCTTAAACAGTTCAAACTTTTATCATAATGTGACAAAAAGTTATATCAGAGTGATCCTCATGTAAATGGTAGAATCAGGCAGAAATATGAAAGAGCAATACCATGTAACTAAAACTAAGTAACAGTTGTGCGTAGAAGGCGGCTGTCATACCTCCCAGTGATCTGTCAGCATCGTTTATAGGAGAAGGCAAGAGGCTGAAGGCAGCTGTAGTGCAAGGGGCACTAGAAGTTTAAGGACCCCTGGAAGTTTGACTTAGAACTGTCAGCTGTTTTCCATCTTCAACACAGAAGAGTTGGGTAGGTATTCCGTGCACCAAAGTGATTATGTTTGTGTTGGGTGATTTGTCTGTCTTTCAGCAAGACTAAGAAAAACAATAACAAACAAACACAACAAAAAACAACAACAACAACAACAACAAAAAAACTCTGGTGTACCAGCTTTAATGAACCGTATGGGAACATGAGATGTGGCACAAGACCGAAACCATTCAAATCTGGTGTGGAATCCTGAGTTAGATCCGGATCAGATGGAGGATCCAGGATCCATTATTACGATTTTGACATCCCCCCCCCTCCTCCTCCTCCTCCTGTTCAACCGATCTGAACTAAACTTACACCAAATTTTGGTGTGAATGCACCATGCGGTATCTGCAGCAAGCAGCTTTCTGTTGGACATGGGTCAGTAAACACAAGCGGCCTTAGATCAGACATTTGAGAGGTGGCGACTCTTACCTCACAGAACTGCTGGAAGATTCATGGCCTGTAGTTTTACGACTGTCTCACTTCACCAGGCTGCCAACTGTGACTGAAAGCGAAATGAAAGTGCAGACGGCTATAACATGGGGAAAAGGTATGTTTTATTCTTTAACCTGCTACGGATGGCCAGAGGAACTTGTCCTCCAGCCACAAACACACATTTAAGGAAGTGATTTCCCATGTGACAGAAAAGACGGAGGAGATTATACCGCACTCAGCCCTAAATGGTAATAACTACACATATCTGGAAGGTGGAAAGCACAGATACAAAGCTGTTGAGGAAAAAAGATCAACAACGTCATCATTTGATCACATGCAATAATGATGTAATGTCAAATTGGGGTAATTAAACTTGAGCGATTAAAGTGTGGAAATTATGGGCTAATAAATATGAATTTAATGGCAATGTTTTGCAATCATGAACAAAAAATATAAAAGTCTAATATTTTTTTTTTACAAACTGATCCTATAATGCAACGTTTCTTGATTTTGTTTTATCCTTCTCAAGATGAAAGCAGCTTTTGCACTTGCAAGATGTTAGTTTGATAAGGGAAAATGATATTCTTGACAAGTGCTTCAGTGAGAGTGTGCCACCAATGACTCTAGATTTAGATCATTGAATTAAAAACAAAAGAATTTGTCATCACAGTATTTTGACTTTGAACAGGACCAAATGCAAAGACATAGATCCTAAAACACTGCTTCATCGCGTCCTGGTTTGTTTTTTTTCTTCAGCGCATGATAAGAACAATAGTGCTGTATACATGAATTAACAGTGAGGGAAATCTCCCGCCTGGATCTCAGCCTTCAGAAATATCTCGCTTCCCCTCGGTGATTTCTTCGACCCAGCTCTTTTCATCATCCCTCCATGCGTGCCAAAAGCGTTCCAACTGCTTAATTTAAATCCACGAAGGCCCTTGGACCAGCGGGGGGTTCATTACGTGACAGTATCAAGGGTGATGCATTTTTAACGAGCGGGGCTCAGAGAACGGAGTAATTGCATCATCAGACAGTGGTTCATCACTGCGGCTGCTGTTTCGGTCTGTCCTCTTTGCTTCCTGCATCACGAACAGCAGAGACGGCCGGGTTCACTGACATGGAACAAGCTGGTCTGCTAGGCGCGGGATGAGGTTGGTATGGTGTTAAACGGTCGTCGGAGTCTGCCTGTAACCAGGACATACTCGATTTTGCATTCCGAAGATTCATCTCTAGCTGTATATTTGGGTATTGCAATATCAAGTTGACCTCACTGTCTTGTCATGACATCTTATCATTTCAGAATTTCACTGACAAATGATAGATTATGCCTTCTTATTGCTTTTTTGAGGACCGACAAGTATAATTAGCCCTATTCTTCGATGTTGGTCATTATGCAATTTCGCCTTGAGTGTGCTTCTAAACTTGACTCTAACTTACATTCTAATCATTTGATTGGTATGCAAATAGTCGCAATGTGAGCATTTCCAACCGAATCCCTGTCCTTCAATGCATTTGTATCGACTGGGATGTTTATAAGCTCTTTCGCGAGTTTTTGCGCCGAAGTCTGAATCAAGTCATTTTGGCATCCACACCTGTCAGCAGTTATATTTTGTTCCAAGAAACAAAGTTTATAGGAACAAACGAATTTCTTCCTCTTCTACAGATCGCTGTAAAAGTAGAGAATGAAGGTATCGAAACTGCACATGCACACAAGGACAGTCTTTATAATTTGTATTGATATTATCCAACCCCTTCCCTGACTTTGTTCCTATTCCCAACCTCTTAGTGTTCTCTTCTGATAACACTTGCACATTTTAACATTTGCAATTACTTTCGGGAAAACAGTTTGATAAGAAAAATTCTGGATATGTACAAGAAACTCTCTCTCTCTCTCTCTCTCTCTCTCTCTCTCTCTCTCTCTCTCTCTCTCCTTCTTCTCTTAAACCTACCAGCCTACCATTTTGAGCATATTCAATGTTTAAGTTTACCATTACGATGTTTGTGATTCAGCAATAATAAATAGGGTTCAATGAAGTCTGCTTCAGTAAATCTTGTCTTACACTATCTTACACCGTCTGTTAGCCTCAGCAGCGCCCAGTGAACAAAGGATGCAAATTTTGTTTCAGATCTGTCAGTTCAGTACACATGCTAAGTGCTGAGGGCATATGAACACGGGATATCAAAATATGCGCAATGAAATTTTAAAACATCCCTACGAACAGTTTGGTAGTGTTATTCATTTTGTTTTTAAGTTGTGTACCGTATTCGTAGTCGAAGATGTGCCCCTAGATCCTTCCTCTTTTATATTCGGCTTTCCTACATACGTCTTACCAACCTTAAAAACCAAAGTCCCAGAACGCCTGTCCATCTGTCATCTTAAATCAGAGAGTGGAAACAATGGTCCTTATGTTTAAAGATTTTTTTCTCTTATTCGCATGGTCTATCTCACAAATATTTACATGACTGATGGCTGCAAATTGGTGTTCTCAAAATCATTTCATGTCTCAGTGAGTCACGATTTGTTTAAAAAATGTTCATATCTTTTCCGTGTAAAACGCTTGCGTGTCACGATGCAACTTCCCTAGGGGTCAGTGAGCTGAAAAGCTTCCCCACCACTCCAGTGTGTGTCATTTTTACACCCTAAACACCTCTCCTCGTGGGGCAAAGAATCCATGAATAAACAATGCACCAAGCTCTGTTCATGACTATGATTTTGTAATATGCATAGTTTGATATTCTGCAGGTACAAACTCGTGACGTGGCATAAACAGGTCCGCCAAGATGGTCCTCCAACATATAACAGAAAGGCCTCTGTCCTTCAGGTACAAGGAGCTGCTGGCATTACCACAGCCTTGAATAACATCAAGTGATATAGCATCTGTGCTCAGCCCACCTTCAGTTTGATCTTCTTGTTATCTCTGAAAACCTGCATCCCACATATGGATAATTCAAGAGGAAAGAAACGATAACCTGAGAGAGAGAGAGAGAGAGAGAGAGAGAGAGAGAGAGAGAGGAGAGAGAGAGAGAGAGAGAGAGAGAGAGAGAGAGAGAGAGTGAGTGTGTGTGTGTGTGTGTGTGTGTGTGTGTGTGTGTGAACAACATGTTTTATATGTGTGGAACGACAATGGAAAAGGAAATGGAAAGGGTGGAAGGAGGCTAGGGCATGAATAGATAACGCGAGGTAGATATTGGAGGGAAAGACAGCGAGACCTGACAGAACAAGAGAGTAAACACTTGACTGATTTAATAATTGAAGTCCGTGTCCATGTAAAGACAGCTATTGTCGTAAAAAAAGAAAAGTGGCAGAGTGGTTAAGACGTTCGCCTGCCAATCCAACGTGTGAGAAGCGCGTTAGTTCGAGTCCAGCCTTTCTCGCCCTTTCTTTTCCCAGTTTGAATGGCAAATCGAACTGTACGTCAAGTCCATCGGATGGGGACTATAAGCGAGTCAGACCCGTGTGCCTTCCCGGCCCCCTGCGCACGTTAAAGAGCCCACGGCAGTTGAAAATCGAAAAGAGCATGGGGGTTCCCTGCTGCCCAGACAAAATTGATGTAGATTGAAGATAGCCGCCTGGTATTTCTTACCAAGCCACAAAAATTGTCACTTACTGTTATCGTGTGCCATCGTGTACCGGTGGAAATGGAGGACACGTATTCACACCGCATGCACGGGAAAACGACTGAATGAGCGCCAGTAGGCTGCTCTTCGGCAGGCTCTACCTGGGTAGGAAGCCCGTTGAGTGAGTGAGGTAGTGTGTTTATGTAAAGCGCTTAGAGTTTGGTCTGTGACCGAGGATAGGCGCTTTATAAATACCCAATATAATAATAATAATAATAATGATAATGATAATAATAATCCATCCGTCACTTCCAATCATTCCTTTTATAAGGCGATCATGTGTGTTCAAATATCATAACACACTAAAGCAATTTGTTTTGCTATCAGCATGTAGGACTGTCGTACTATTCAGAAGCACTGTCAAGACCAAACGTACATGACAACCTGCATGGAGACAAAGTGGTGGATGGTAATTCCTTACCCAAAAAGAGTGGTGGCAAGGCGGCAAGGCTTCTGATCTCATAACCTTTAGGACACGTCTGAGTTTAGAAATGTTAGATGAAGTCAGCCAGCACTCAAACCCTAACAGACACATAAGAGTGACAGTTATAAACACTTTCATCTGCATGCTCCCCTACCGTTCAGCTAGGCAAACCTCAAAACTCTTCTCTGGAGAACACGCAGTCAAAAAAAAACAGCCCACTCAAACACCTAACTGAAACTGGTAGGTGGGTTACATGGAATCGAAAAAACCTTTTGAAATGTAAAAAAACGATGTAGTGAAGGGATGGGAAAGAAAACGTGATATTCTGGTTTTGAAGTTGGAGTGGAAAAAGATTAATCATTGCCATTTTAGGCCAGAATGATCACACTGTACAAAGAAGTGATGAGATTATAGTGTGGAGGGGGAGGGGACAAATAGGGTGTGAGTTAACAGTAAGTTTTTTTCGCTTTAGAAAGTCGTTTATAGGTTGAATTGTGGGGTGACTAGCTTGTAAGTGAGGCATATATGAGTATTTCTGCAACATATGCATTCAAAGTCAGGCCCTCTTCAGTTCCAGTTTGTAAAGCCAGGTGTCTGTGAAATCCAGTAACGCAGCAAGCGGCGAGGACAGATAGACATGACAGCTGTAATGAAGAACCATTGACTCGGCGTAATTACTCTATTCTATGAGGCCTGCTGTTAAAAAATGTCTCACCTTTGATTCAATCACTGATAGAATAAAAATCACTCGTTCTGAAACTGGTATGGGTTAAATGGAATCGACGGAACTCTTTTGATATGTATTTCACGATGTAGGGAAGGAGATGAGAGAACGAAGCGGGATATTCTGGTTATTGAAGTTGAGGTGGAGGCAGATTAATCATTGCCATTTTGGCCAGAATGATCACACTTGTACAGAGATGATGAGATAATAAGTGTGGAGGGGGAGGGAGGAAAGATAGGGAAAGATAGGGTGGGAGGTAACAGGTAGAGTTTTCTTTAGAAAGTCGTTATAGTTGAATTGTGGTTAGACTAGCTTGTAAGTAAGTCATATATGAGTATTTCTGTAAGGTCTTCAAAGTAACAAATGAATGGGATTCGAACTTTTGACAATTCAAAGTCAGGCCCTCTTCACTCGGCTCAAAACGATTGCATTCTATGTGGACCAAGACAAATGATGGAAGAGTTTGCTAAGGACCTGCAAATGGTAAATCAATGACAACAGAAGGTGGCTATACCCTCACATGCGCCTGGGCAGTTTCACGTGATTCTCTGAAACATTGATCAATATTGCATTGCACAATATTGCAGAGAGCAGGAATCGACTGAGAGAGAGAGAGAGAGAGAGAGAGAGAGAGAGAGAGAGAGAGGAGAGAGAGAGAGAGAGAGAGAGAGAGTTCATTGATATTATGCAAGAATGATACAAAGTTTAGTTTTAAAAACAGAATTACACTTAATTGCTGATAATGGAATTCGATTCCATGTTTGGCAAGTGTAAACAAATAATGTAGTATTTTGGTAATTTTTCACAGACTGCTCTTATATACAAATGTTCTCGAATTTTTTTATCCTGTTCAGTATGAAAAGCAACTTTTGCATATGTAATATGTTAGGTAATATCAAAAAGTGTGCTTCACAAATGTATCGATGACAGTGTGATAGCAATGGTTTTTAATTCAGATCAGTAGGTTAAAAAATAGCCTTCAACATATTTTGACTTTGACTGTCAAAAGCAAACACATGGGTCTTTAGAACGCTGATTCATCGCCTCGTGTTCTTCTTCAGTGCTTGAAAAGAAAAATAATGTCTGCTTATCAATTAACACTGATGAATATCCTCTGCTTGAACGTCAACGTTCAGCAATATCCCCAACACTCTCGGTGACTTCTTCGACCTGTCCTCTTTCCAACATGCCTCCATGCGTGCTCGAAGAGTTCCAACTGCTTGATTTAAATCCACGAAGGTCTCAGGACCAGCAGGAGTTTCATTACGTGATTGCATCTAGGATGCTGCATTCTTAAAGAGCAGGGCTCAGAGAATGGAGTAATTGCATCAGAGACAGTGGCTCATCGTTGCTACTACCTATGCTGTCCGTCCCGTCTGCTTCCAGCATCACGAACAGTAGAGACGTCCGGGTTCACTGGCATGGAACGAGCTGGTCTACTAAGCACGGGGGTGAGGTTTGCATGGTGTTGAGCGATCGTCAGAGTTTGTGTGTAGGATGATGTTTAGCACTACTTCTACTCACTAGGCTCTTGTCTTTACATACTCGATCTCGCACTCCAAATGTTGAATTCAAATTGTAATTTGGATATGCAATGTAGATGTAACCTCGTTGTCCTGTCATGCCATTTTCTCATTTTAGAGTTTCACTGTAGTGTTCGATATTGTGATTTCCTACAGATTTCCATTAAAGTTAGCCATACTGCTCGATATTGGTCATTACGCAGCATTCACGCTGAAAGTGCTTCTAAATTTTACTTGCACTTAACTTTTGACTATTTGTTGATTATGTCCAAATATAACTAGTTTGCAACTGAATTCCTGAATGTAAATTACGGTTATAGTGGCTGGTTTATGAATAACCATCTTTCTACAGTTTTTGTGCCAAAGCTGAACCATCAATTTGTTTTGGGTTCCCTTGACTGGAAGGAGTTTATTTTGTTTTTCAGAAAAGAACGTAAACAGGATCAAAAGGTTTGTGTTGTTCTTCTACAGATCGCTATCAAGGTAGAGAATGAAGGTTTCAAACTGAGGTTAGCATATGCACACATGATACTCACTGTACTTTGCATATTACCTTCCACCCAAACTCACCTGACTATACTCCCATTGCCAGCCTTGTTTATTTATTGTTCTCCTCTGTCACACCTACTTATTTAAGTGCAATCACTTTCTGGAAAACACTGCATTAGAAAAATTCCAAGTATGTATGAGGGAATCTCTCTCTCTCTCTCTCTCTCTCTCTCTCTCTCTCTCTCTCTCTCTCTCTCTCTCCTTCCATTCCATCCTCCCCCCTCTCTCTCCCCCTCTCCCATACTCCTCCTCCTCTTCGGAAAACAGTATAAGCATTGGATTAGAAAAGTTCCAGGTATGTATGAGGGAATTCCCCCCTCCCCCCCTTCTCTCTTTTTCTTTCTCTCCCTCTCTCTCTGTCTCTCTCCCTCTCTCTCTCTTTTTCCATACTCTTCCTCCTCTTAAACCTACCCTTTGGGGCATATTCAATGTACTGTTCACAATTGTCATGTTTGTGTATCCAGCAATCAAATTATCGATCACTCTTCCCTCTTCTGGCCATAGCAATGCTTTATGAACAAAGAACGCAGATTTTATTTCTGATCTTTCAGATCAATATGCATGCTGACTGCTAATTGTGTGTATGCACACAGAATATCTAAGCATGCACATTGAACATGGAAAAGACCCTTCCGATGGTTGTGTGTTATCCAATTTTGTTACTGCAGCCCATGTGACCCTTGGCTAAAAAGGGTGACCCCACTCCCAGCTGGACTTCCTCTTTCACGAGCAGCTTTTCTAATTATATTCCAAACGTTTACACACACACACACACACACACACACACATCTATCTATCTATCTACCTATCTATCTATATTCTCTTTTTTTTTTCTTCAGATTTTCTTCCCGTGTTCATGGGGTCTATTCCACAAGTGTTCAGAAGGACTTACAAATGGGTGGCTACGAAGCTGTATTCTCCAAACCCTTCATCTTTCAATTAGCCACGATTTGTTTTCAGGAGCGCCCTCATCTTTTCTTCGAGAAACGCTTGCTCGACATAATACAAGTTCCCTGCTGTAAACGCTTGGGGCTAGTGAGCTGAGATGCTTCCTCGCCACTAAGTGTATGTCATTACACCCTAAACACCTGCCATCATGGGGCGAAGAATGCACGAATAAGTAATACTCCACGCTATGCTCGTGCAACACGGGATTTTTTTTTTTTTTTAAAAACATGCTTAGTCTAATAGTCTGTAGGCACAAACACGTGAAGTGGGTATAAAGCAGTCTGCCGCCGGAATGCTCACCCAACAGAAAACTGACAAGGTGGTATACTTCAGCTACCAGCCGCTGTCTGCATTGACACAGGGTTGAACAGCCTCAAGCGACGTGGCATCTGTGCTCAGCCCTTCTTCATTCTGTTCTTGTAGCTATTTCTGGAAACCTGCCTACCACACACCGATGATATATGAGTTAAGAAAATAACTAAGACTCAGAGAGAGAGAGAGAGAGAGAGAGAGAGGGGGGGGTGGGGGATAAAGAACAAACATACACATGCAAACACAGACGTACTACACACACACACACACACACACACACACACACACACACGCACGCACGCAAACACAGCACGCACACACACACACGCATGCACGCACACACACACGCACGCACGACCTATGAATATCTATATTTCTATGCATGTGTGTAAACATACATGTATATATGTATTTCTATGCTATGTGTGTGTGTATGTATGTATGTATGTATATGTATGTATGTATGTGTGTGTATATATATATATATATATATATGTATATATATATATATATATATATATATATATATATATATATATATATATATATATATATATTTGTTAAAAATAGTATGATAAAAGGAAGTTTTAAAAATCACAGACACACGCATACAGACCTATGAATATCTATATTTCTATGCATGTGTGTAAACATCTATGTTATACCGTTATATATATATATATATATATATATATATATATATTATATGCATGTGTGTAAACATCTATGTTGCACCGTTATATATATAGTATATATATATATATATATATATGTATATATATATATAACACCGTTATATATATGTATATATATATGTATATGTGCATATATATATGTATCTGTCTGTTCGTCTGCCTGTCATATCTGGATATAATCGGTAATCAAACAATCTGATATTCCATCCCCCCCCCCCCCCCCCCCCCCCCCCCCCCCACACACACACACACAATGCTGTCAACTGAATCCGAAACAGAATGGCTCAACACTTCAAACGGTCGTAATGTCTGGCCTTCCAACATAGACCTGTGCCTCCTCCAAGAAGCCTCTCAAGACATTTTCAAGCCTAAGACTTTGCACCAAAGAACCGTGTACAATTTTCTGAAACATCTGAAAGCTCTCACTCCAGTCCCTCAGACAGCTGTCCTGCTTGTGACGACAGATCGATGTTTTGGCCATCGAACGCTCTGCCCTTTTCAGTGGTTTTGAAGACGGTCACGCGTCCAGCCATGCCAAAGGGCATTCATCACATGACTGGCCAGAAGCGCGCACGCCTCCAGCTTTTCGTCGGTGAGGACTCAAAGTCCGATTAGCAATTACAACTCTTTCAGTCCTGCGTCAAAGTCGCTGGGCGATTTTCTTTGAACTCCGGACTCTGAAGGCTGAGGAGTGAAGTCCAGACTGCTGAAACGATTCACTGTTGCTTTGCGTTGGTCTGAGGGTCTGAAAGGCCTGAAGAGTGCTTTGACTGCAAGGTAATCGGTTTTCAACTGAGGTGCTTAGTTGTTGCCCTTTGCCTGTTAAGGACGCTGATGAATAGGACTCTTCCTTGACCGTATCAGAAATGAAACATGTATGCATTAAGGTGAACATGCAGAGAGAGAGAGAGAGAGAGAGAGAGAGAGAGAGAGAGAGACGCTTCAGACATAATTTTATTGACCTTGGCCTGCACCGTCTTTGTGTCATGGGGGAACAAGATCATATTTGCAGCGCCACGGAAAAAAATTCTGGAATGAAATAGGCAAAGTGAATGGCTCAGTAAATGTGAACAATCGAGGCATTTCGAAATACAGAATAGAAAAATGAAAAAAGGATGAGAGAGAGAGGCAGGGACACACACACACACACACACACACACACACACACACACACACACACACACACACACACACACCTTTTTTTCCCAATTGATGGCATTGTCGAACATATCCTAGACAACTAGGGCCACACTGCACAGACATGGACGATTCCATGATATATCCAGACTTAGTGCCATCTTACTCATGAGAAACTATAAATCCATCAGGCAGTGGCCGTTTGCTCATTGTTATATCTGTCGAGAAAACGAAATGTATGAGATAAATCACGCAGTGTAACATATCATGCCAAAGTATGATTACAAACGAACGGACCAGAAGAAAAAAAATCAAACTGACATAGCGTCTCACTTTCCAGTTCACATGGTCTCCAGAACTATCTATATTTGCCTGTCATTAGATTGGGGTGGATTGATCTCAGAATCTCAGCTCTGGAGTTCCTGACGCTGTTCAGCAATCTTGCTTTGCCCACTTGGTACCCTCCAGGGCTGACTTCGGCAATCATTCCATTTTCGCTTGGCAACCGCAGAGCACAACGTCAGTGGGACCAGGTGGGATATCACACCGTTCCTTGTGTATTTGTTGATTTTGTCTCCATTGATTTTATTGCTGATATTGCATAGAAATGGCACTGTGGTTTGAATTCTGCCCTTGGCTTTCTTGCGTCTTATCTGCTAGTGTATTCCACTGCTCTGCATTTCGTCTTAGTCCTCACACAGCTCTTTTTTTTTTTGTTCTGTGGATCTTCATACAGCGCTCATTGGAGAAATTTTCTCTCTCTCTCTCTCTCTCTCTCTCTCTCTCTCTCTCTCTCTGTCACACACACACACACACACACACACACACACACACACACACACACACACACACACACACACATGAGAATTCCGCACGTCCGTTTTTTTTCAGAATAGGTTATGGATTTTCAATCATGACTTGATTGGCGCCGATGAATTAAGAGAAATGACGCCCAAAGGCAACAGCGATGGGAAGAAAGAGCGATATACATTTTAGTAGCAAAAACAAAATCAGCAGGAAATCTTTCTTTTGTCCACAGTAACTGCCTTCACTGTTATGTGTTGTCATGTAAACAAAGGATGACAAAACTGCAGAAGTCCCTAGGGACTCAACCCTATGTCTACAGAGATACAATACTTTATTTCCATTTTGTCATTACATGCATTTGTATTTTCTATCTATATACACTATTTTGTTTTTTTTTCTTGTATGACTTGAGTATAGATGAAAACTCTGAAAAAGCCAAAATTGCCACTTAATTAAAAAGATAGTGGTCACTGAATAAAAGATACGAATAAAACCCTTCTACTTTCTTTATAAAAAGTATCAAAATCATTGGCAGAAAGAAAGATCCGTTTCTGAAGGCACCAGACTCGTACGGCTGGCTGAAAGAGAATTTCGGTAACAGATTTATTTTGGAATTGATATCCTCGATCTGCTGCAAATCTCAAAACAGATACTGAAAAATGTCTGAACAGAACTGAGATCAGGAAACGGAGGAAAAGAATGATGAAGAGAAAGAGGAGTAAAAACACGAAAAGAAAGAAGAAAGAAAGAGATGGTGGTGTATCACTTGTCACTATAAGATACTGAGAGAAAAAAAAAAAAAAAAAAAAAAAAATCAGTCACAAAACTGAACACGGCTAAGCAGACAGTACGTCTTATTTCGCATACAAGACTTCATCATCCATTTCCCAGGACAGCCTCAGCCCCATTGAAGCAGCTAATTTCCGTAACATTCATAGACCCCCCACTCAAAAGACAGCAATCAAAGAGCTTTCTGTGAACAAAGACAGAACCCAACGAACCAGAAATACTCTCTTCTACTATCTCTTCCATGCTGCCTTCATCACAATCTCATTTCTGGAATCGAGTCAGCCGGGGACAGGGTTTTGTGGGTGTCATTTCTCCATGGGTGGCCAAAAGTACAAACCAAACACTGGGCCAGTCTGGTTCGTGATGCATCAGCAGTCAAATGTCTCAGTCTCTGTCATCAAAGGGGCTGGACATGATTTCCTTGCTTTTATGTTGTGGGGTGTGCAGTGTAGGAAGGAAAGCCACTGAGTGAAAAGATTCATCAATGCTCTGAGGCAGCCTGAGGGAGAAGGGCAAGGCGTGGCGGTTATTTGAACGGATTCGATCTCCGGTGACTTGTGGTGCTCTGTTAGAGGTTGGTGGTGAATGGCCGACTTCCCCTGTGTAGGAAGTTGAAAGACATTTCTCGGAAGATCAAAGCTGCGTGGTGTTTGTAAAGTATGGCTGTTATAAATGTTGTAGTATTCTGAATAAAAGTATGTTTGCTTCTGGGTGCTAATATCGTTCAGATTCATTCAACACATTTTCATGAATCAGATATTAAACTGATGTGCGCGCGCGCGCGTGTGTGTGTGTATGCGTACGTGTGTGCGCGCGTGCTTGTCTGCGTGCGTGCGTGCGTGTGAGCGTGCGTGTGTGCGTTTGCATATGAAGCTGATTTTTGTTTTTGGTACAAATGAATGCAGAAGAGGAGGAGGAGGAGGAGGAGGAGAAGGAGGAGGAGGTGGTGGTGGTGCAGGTGGTGGAGGGGAAATGAGTAGAAAGAGAAACAGAGGAGAAATAGGAAGAAGGAACAGGACAACGAGCTCAATAACGACTAATAGACTAGACAAACTTTCGGACTATGATCTTTTCTGTGCATGTGGAAGTAACACTATTCTTCTACTCCTTGAACCCACTCCGCTCTATGCCCAAAAGAACAACTCACTTTTTTTTTCTCTACAGTATCTCAAGATCATCAAACATGCACATGCAACTACTTTTATTTCCTTCTGTACTCAAGAACATGCATCTCATTTGGCCAAAGTATATAGCGGTCTTTTCATTGAACTTTACAATATTTCCATCAGCGTCAGTCTGGAGGTTAATACAGAAGGGCTGGTGATATTCTCCTGCCGTCCAAAGGCACAGACCCAGCCTCCAATCAGTCTGGGATCAGAGCACATCGACAGGAACATTGCCTGGAAATTCTGCTTTAACGTCAGCGGGCATTTGCTCTGCTTTATGTTGGGGAGTGTGTAGTCTGGGAAGAGGCATTTCTCCGCTGAAAAGGCGCATTGTTGCGCTCCGACAAAGTCTGAGAGATAATAAGGTGTCGAGGGTGCTGGAACCAAGATGACTCACGGTTTCTGTTAGAGGTTGGTGATAGATGAGAGGATTCTAAACAAAACGTCAGATACAGCTGTACAAAGACTATGACTTAAAAGAAAGTAAGGATCCAACTTATTGAGTCGTTCATTCTGTCCATCTCTTTGCCACCATAAAAGTCGTCGTTTACCAGCATAGATAAACAGGGGAAGATCAGTCAACGTGGACACTGTGAGTGCTAACAGCCTCAATAATCATCCCGGGTTCCAGACATAATAAAGAATTACACTTTTTGCATAGCATTGGCAATTACTCCCTCTTCATCAGATAACTTGGAGAAATTAACAGGTAGGCAGGATATCAGATCTTAGCATCAGAGAGAGAGAGAGAGAGAGAGAGAGAGAGAGAGAGAGAGAGAGAGAGAGAGAGAGAGAGAGAGAGAGAGAGAGAGAGAGAGAGAGAGAGAGAGAGAGAGAGAGAGAGAGAGAGAGAGAGCACGTCAAGCCGAGACAGAAGCAGTCTGGCTGGAAGTTTCAACACTGCATGTTTTTCAGTCAACCAATGTTGAACGTAGCATATACTACGTTACGTGTACGTTCAAAAGAAGTTCAGCATCAGCTTTAGAGTCTTTTCCCTAATGTATCAGTGTCTGACTTTTCTTTTTCTTCTTCTAGTGTGGCTGTGATCCTCTCCGCACAGTTTTAAATAAAATCTTGGTATGAATTAATGGGTTGTATTTGGTCAAGTCACCTGTTTCATTCTCTCTCATTCCAGCAAGCTTTGCTTCTTTCGCAATGTTCATTAAAATGCCCCCGTTTCCTTTCCCTCCAATCGCCTTTACACCGCTCACTCACTCTCTGCCTTCCTCCACTTCCTTGGACCACTTCCGCTATGATTCCGCTGGCCCCCAGATTCCTCTCCCCGGCTCTAAGCATGCCATTCTGGATCTAATTCTAAGAGAAGCAGAAAGACGTAAAAGTAAGCAGAAAACAAGAATAGAAAGCGCTTCAAAGACTGTGTAAAAGACAATCTGAAGCACAGCTACACGCCTGCAAAAGACCTAGAGGTTTGTGCCCAAGACAGAGCAGTAAGGCGAAGTCTAACCAGAAGGGCCCAGGAAGAATTTGAAGACAACCGCCGCAACCACACATGACTACTGCAAGAGAAAAACGCAAGGCCTCGGTGTCCTCCCTTCCCACATTAGCCACGTTCAATTGCCCCTACTGCCCACGGGTGTGTGCCTCGAGAATCGGTCTCTCCAGCCACACTCGTGCCCATGGGAGAAGGTCATCTGCACAGTGACATTATGGAAATCGATAGTCTACTCCTGTGTGTCTGAAGTCACTATTGCAGTGCTGCGTTGGAGACAGGGCATATCTTTGTTTGAAAGGAAAGGTGACCCATTGGGGATTAATTTCTCGAGCCGATACATCATCACGAATTGTCTGACTGGAAAGTAATTTCGGAAAAATAACCCTGATGGCATGTAACTTCTGCTGGTCATTCTGTGGATATATGAACATTTCAGTTCAGACAGTGACCAAAGGAGACCATCTGCATGCAGCGGCATGTGTTTGGGATACCACTTGCACGTCATGCACTTCTGTCTCTGTCTCTCATTTTTCTCTGTCTATGCACCTTAGCGCACAAACACGATAAGTAAGTGTGTAAGTGTGCGTGTGTGCGTGAGTGGGCCCGAGCCTGCGTGCGCGCGCGTGCATGCCTGCGTGCATGCATGCGTGCGCGCGCGCGTGCGCCCTGTGTGTGTGTGTGTGTGTGTGTGTGTGTGTGTGTGTGTGTGTGTGTGTGTGTGTGTGTGTGTGTGTGTGTTAGACGGGGGGAGGGGAGGGGGGAGGGAGGGGATCGGGGGGAGGAGGAGGGGGGGGGGGACCGTATTGTGTGTGTATGTGTTTAGGTCTCTTTGATAAGGGGGAGAAAAAAAAAAAGAAAAATAAGCATTTAACAACAATTACAATCAACTAGTCTATAACAAATGTCCTACAGGACTATGAAGTCAACATTTCGCAATATTAAACAAACTAGTAGCATTTTTGGAAACACCTTCAATACAATTTTCAGAAATCACTGGTAAGATAGGTCTTAACCTCTGACATTCAAAAATGATGTGCTTGCTAGATATTTTTTCACCACATAAACATCTAACATTTTTGCTGTATTTTGTGATGAACGCATTTTGTGATGAACGCGTTTTATCCTGTAAGATAGCGAACTAGTCTGTCTGAATTTGATTACGCCAGTATGATTCAAATGTGATTTGTTATCCAAACCACGCGAATCAATATACTTATTCTTGGAGAGTCTATCTTTACTCAGGGTACAGCCTTTAATTCTACTCCATACTGTTTGTTCCAGCAAGTGATAACCCTCCTGAATAGATAAAGGAACATGAATTTCAGTGGATTCTGTGCCTTGCCTAGCGCCCTTTTTTTGCTACTTTGTCAGCCCACTCATTTGACGAAAATCCGAGATGTGAAGGAACCCAGCAGAAGGAAACGTTGGTTCCTTTTAAAAAAGTAAGATATGAATTAATTGACTGATTTCTAAGATAATTTTGGTCTTTTTCTTGTAATCTGATGATCTTAAAGCATAGAGTACCGATTGAGAATCTACACAAAATAAGATTTGAAAAAACTGTAATGGAAAATCAACTATGTAATTGAGAGCCCTAAGAATAGCAATAAGTTCAGCAGTAAAGATGGATCGAATTTTGCCAATGTAGTATGACTTTTCCTTTTTTAACGCTGGTATTACAAAAACTGAACCTGCCCGGTGATCTTCTAGGAGTGAACCGTCTGTATATATCTTTAAATGATTTGGATACGTGTTCTGTATATGTAATTAGACTTCAGTTTTCATGTTTGGATTCTCATTTTTCTTCATGTCAGTACAATTAATATCAAACTGCGTGTGTGTGTGTGTGTGTGTGTGTGTGTGTGTGTGTGTGTGTGTGTGTGTGTGTGTGTGTGTGTGTGTGTGTGTGTGTGTGTGTGTGTGTGTGTGTGTGTGTGTGTGTGTGTGTGTGTGATAATGTTAAACTTATCTCCCTTGCCTCAAAGTGACCACAAGAAACCTCCATCTGCAATCCCGTACGAACGATTTGTTTGCAAAAGATGGCAATATAATTACGACAATTATCCATCAGCACATGGTTTCTTGTATGTATTACTGTATCCTGTGAATGTGTACTTGTTTGCGCAAATGAGGTTTTGCTTGGTTCTAAATTTGTATCAGGTGTTTTCATTCTGATAGACACATCAATGGCGTTCATGTTTTTGTATCCAACGAATGTGAACGCCTGAGTAAGACGTAACACCTCTATCATGTTGCACATGATCGTGAACAGTGAGATGTGGGGATAAGCATCTAATCGTGTTGGTGCCTGAAAAGGCACCCTTACGACTTGGAGCTTGGGTCGATAAAAGAATGGATACCTTTTACAACGAACGGATTACAAGATATTTGAGTGCACATATGTCGATATTCTGCATCTATCCCCCTTGATGCTGGTAAAAACTAGATCGGTAGAAAATGTGGATTTGAGTGAGATAAGAAAGACTCTAACTTGTATCCACATCACCCGGCCAAAATCAACACTGGGTGTAATAACATGAAGTAATGTAATACTAGCCCATGAACTAGTAATGTAACACTAGCGTGATCTGCAAGTTCGGAAATGACCTTAAAAGATAGATTTCAGAACTGGAGAGTAATTTAGACACGTAGCTGCCATTTCCAGATATCCACGTATCAAGATGGTGATCACTGCAACTAGTTTAATTTAGGACACGTAGATAGATTTCCAGATAGAGAGAGAGAGAGAGAGAGAGAGGAGAGATAGAGAGTTCGAGAGAGAGAGAGAGAGAAGAGAGATTTCAGAGAGAGAGAGAGAGAGAGGACGAGAGAGAGATAGAGAGAGAGAGAGAGAGAGAGAGAGAGAGAGGAGTGGTAGAGTGCCGGGTATGCGTAATCTTGGTGATCCTGGGGTTGTGGGTTCGAATCTCCGCCGGTCCGTTTCGGTACAAGGGTATTTTCCCTCGGAGTTAGCATTGGTTCTGATTCCATTCCCCATACAGTCCTTCGAATGAGACTAAAAACCGAGGTTCTATGTGTAACCCCACACATAACATCTTGCACACACCTAAAATTCCATCACCAACTTTTGGAAGAGAAGACCAGTTTGGCCGTTGGTATGGAGGACACATTACACATAGCATGCACTCTGCGTGCGGAGAAATGGAAAGAAGGAAGGAAGTAAGGAAACTGGGTAAACGATATTGAACGATTACTGACTGGATGACACAGGAAACGACTGAATGAAGCGCTAGCTGGCAGCTCTTCGGTCGGCACTACCCAGGTAGGCAGCCCGTTGTATAAATGAGTGTGGATTGTAAAGCGCTTAGAGCTTGGTCTTTAGCCGAGGATTGGCGCTATATAAGTATTCATGATAATGAATTATAGAGAGAGAGAGAGAGAGAGAGAGAGAGAGAGAGAGAGAGAGAGAGAGAGAGAGAGAGAGAGAGAGAGAGAGAGACTTTGGCTTTACGCGTGAAAACGGTTTTTATAAATAAAACGAAAATTTGCACCATCTTCATCAAGTGTTCGTTGTTTTTACTACTAAAGAGAGAGAGAGAGAGAGAGAGAGAGAGAGAGAGAGAGAGAGCGAGAGAGAGAGAGAGAGACAGAGAGAGAGACAGAGAGAGACAGAGACAGAGAGAAAGAGGCTTTGGATTTAGGCGTGAAAAAACGGTTTTATAAACAAAACGAAAATTTACACCATGTTTATCAAGCGTTCGTTGTGTTTACTACTCAAGAGAGAGAGAGAGAGAGAGAGAGAGAGAGAGAGAGAGAGAGAGAGAGAGAGAGAGAGACAGACAGACAGACAGACAGACAGTCAGACAGACAGACAGACAGACAGACAGAGAAACAGAGAGAACAGAGAGCTAGAGACTAAATGACAAGACAATGCTGAGTTATCCGATACCTCCTAAACGACGAGACAATGCTGAGTTATCCGACACCACCTAAACGACAAGACAATGCTGAGTTATCCGACACCTCCTAAACGACGAGACAATGCTGAGTTATCCGATACCTCCTAAACGGCGAGACAATGCTGAGTTATCCGACACCTCCTAAATGACGAGACAATTTGCTGTGGGCATTGGAAACGGCACGTTGAGTTTGTTTTTACCGACTTCATAAGCCTTGGGTCTGCGAAGGTTAGATGCGTTATCCAAGGGAAGATAACTTCCACCGCATGTTGTACCGCCATGCTGAACGTGTGGGCGTTTCCGAGCAAAGTGAAGTCATTTCTGTAGTCTGTGTTTTTATTGTAAAGTTTGTTCTGTCTGCTAATACATTACGATCGAAACGTACAGCTCCTGTTAGTCATTTATTCGTTCTATTCCCCTTGAAATTTACTAAGGTAACATTACATTCTCTCGTTCAACTACTGCTGGCAGTGATTAAGCTTTCAGCCTGGCATACATGTTT
>JADBJO010005255.1:66407-106407 GCA_016801955.1 Conus betulinus
TTGCGCCGGTCTCCATTACTTGTCGCACCAGCTTTCTAGCCCACGCTATTACACGTGGTTTGTCGTTCGGAATTTGCTTCCTACACTTGTTTTTACACTCCTCCCATTCATTTGCCACATTTTTCGATCGGCTTCGTGTGCGTGGCGATCGCGATCGCCCTTCGGCATTGCTGTTACACGTGGCGTTACTCAGCACTTTTGGTTCACGCCACTGTCGTTGCTCACGCACGGTTTTCGTTCATCGCTACTGCGTTTTTCTGTCACTGTGCGAGCTTGTTTACTTTTATATTTTCCATTGTGTTATATTGCTATTGTGTGCGCACGGTCGATCGACCTGTATACCCTCCTCGATCGACCGTCGTGTTACGATCGTGTGCTCCGGTTTTGCTCGGCGCCATTGCCCAAAATGGTGAAGGACTCGGTTGGGCCGAGCAGCTCTGACGTTCAGAGTTCGCTCGCTTTTCCCGGAGGACCAACGAGTTGGTTCCAACTCCGAGCAGACCGTTCTTCCCGCGGGAGAACGGACGGCCGCGGTAGTTGGAGACGACCTTCCCGCGAAGGGGACGCGGGACTCTCCCTCCTCTACCCGACCGCCGGACGCACGACCGTTGCGTTCGAAAGCTACTAGGCAAGCGGCTGCTATTTCCAAATGCTTATCGTTCAACCTGCCCAGAAAATCAAAGGGCAAGGCCCCCCTTAAGGGACCCACTCAAGTCTAAACATCCAAGCGGGATTCCGCTTCTCCTCCAGCCACCCTGCCTTCTAGCTTTCCGGCGCATAGTCAGACATCCGTTTACTATGCCCAGTCACGCGACCCTCGGCCCCCGGGGACCTTTGCCGGGGCGCGGACAGGCACGGGTGACGGTTTTGGACTGGAACCTCCACCCGTCACTCGCATTTATGAGACGCGCGGGTCCACGTCTCCCCCCCCATCTGGACTCGCCGTCTCACGACGCTCTTCCCCACCGTGCACAGGTGCAGCCAACACCCCTGCACGAGGAGCGTCCCGTTATCTCCGGACGCAGTTTTATGGCCACGTCATGGCAAGACCATGCACATGACCATAACTCTGGGCGTATGGGAACACCGAGTGCCTCCACCGGTTGTGAACATACACAAGGACGGCCGATCTACCCCGCTCGCCCGTCGCAGGTTCCCCTAGGGGTTCAGGACGCTGGGGGTCCGACCTACTCGGCCCCCCTTTGGGCAACGTCCTCGGTCCGTTCCTCGGGGGGAGGATCTACCAGCGGGACCACGGGTAACCGGCCCTATTCCCCTGGGGTCCCAGCACACTCCCGGGGGGGGGGGGGGGGACGACATACCATGGTCGAACACTACCCCCCCCCTGCTGCTCAAGGTTACCCCGGTCCCCGGGGAGTCCCTGCACAGTACCCTGGGCCGCCACAGCCCGCTTATCTCCCCGGGGACCAGTGGCTCTATGCCCCCGAGAGAGACCAGTGACTTAACACCCACTCCCAACCGGAACAGCTATATGGTCGCTTGTGGCACCCATCTCACAGACCTGGGTCGACCTTGGTCTCCCACCTCGGGCGCTGTCCGATCGGCAGTCCGGGCTCTCCCACCCTAGCCCGTCTGCCGAGCACAGAGCCACGAGCCCGAGGGGCCCCCCCCCCCCCCCCCCACCACCCAACGAGGGCGGACCCCCTCACGCACCCGCGCAGATGCCCCCTGAGGAGGAGACCACCTTCCCAGGAATTCGACTCTCCCCACACCCGGAGGACGACGACGATGAGGACCTCTTCTCTTCTCCCTTTACGATATCCGCACCATTGACCGGTTTCGACCGGACTTGGTGTCGAGGGAAGCCCCTCCCTCTGCCGATATCTTGGCCTTCCCTGACATCGTCGGGCGCCCCCCAGCCCAACGCAAACTCAGGCTCGTCGCTCCTCAGTCCCTCACTTCGCTGTGGGAGAGTCCGGCAATCCGCGCCAGGGGTGCAGACGCCGTCCCCCCGCCGGTCAAGACCTCCCCCGGCGCCCAATGCGCCCCCTTCGGCTCCCTCCTCGGACCCGCAGGAAGCACCCAGTGACCTCCCTCTTTGCAGACAATCCGGCGACCAGGGAGTGGGCCATCTCCCAGTCGGATTGTCGCCTGATGCCCAACCGGGCCCCCCCCTACTTCGGGCACCATCTCCTTTAAAGCATTAAAGGACTGGGACCGAGTAGCCCGGATGGGCATCTTACACACCATTGCAGGGCATGCCTACCTTACCATGCTCTTGCAGAGGGCGGAGGTACTCTGGCCTGGGGATGACGGCGCCGTCCCAGTGCCTTCGGACAATACCTCCGAACCACACCATGAGGACGAATCTCGCTTATTCAGCGATCCCTTTATGCGACACCTAGTTAACAGGATATCGCATCACTTGTCGGCTGCGGCGGACAGCGCAGCAACAAGCCACTTCAATTGCCTGCTAGTGGCCAGAGACGCGGTGCTTACACGCTCTCTCTTCACTCTCCCCGGCACTCAAGGCTTCCCTTCGGTGTGTCCCGGGCCAGGATCACTCGCACTTTTGGCGAGTACTCCACCTCGGCTATGTCCCTTTCGGTCGAGGAACGCAAGCAGGCTGCGTCCTTTGCCCCCGGCCTCAGCCACGCCCTTCCAGGCCCCCCTATCGGTCTTACCCCAGGTCCATCAGGCCCACTCCGTATCCCCGACAAGCCCCCATCTCCAACGCCGGGCCGGCAAGCGCCCTCTAAAATTCGCAGAGGTCGAAATCGAAACCTCGCCAGCAACTCAATTTTCGGTTCGGCCAACAGGCACGCCCTCGCCGGTGACTAGGGGACACACCCGCGGTGGGCACGGATCAGGGGACAACCCGCCCACCAGCCCAACCCCGGGTTTTACTCCCACCTGTTCGTGATCCCCAAACCCTCGGGGGGATGGAGGCCCATCCTCGACCTCTCTCCCCTCAACAAGTTCCTCAAACATACCAAGTTCAAGATGGACACGCCCTCCCAGATCAGGGACTCCATCCACCACCTAGATTGGGTCACCTCCATAGATCTGAAGGATGCGTACTTCCAGATCCTCCTTCACCCGGCTCACAGACGTTACCTCCGGTTCGTCTGGCAGGGTCGGGTGTTCCAGTTCAAAGCTCTCCCCTTTGGTCTCTCCCTGGCACCCTTCCTCTTCACGAAGGTTGTCAAGGAGATGGCCCCCTAGCCAGACAGGAGGACATTCGCCTCCTGGTGTACCTCGACGACTGGCTTGTCCTGGCCTCCTCCCGGGCTCAGTGCTGAGCCCACACCACGCGCCTCCTCAGGCTCTGTTCCACCCTGGGTTTTGTAACCAACCCCCTCAAATGCGAACTCACACCCTGGGTTTTGTACCAACCCCCTCAAATGCGAACTCATTCCCAGTCAGAGGTTCTCTTTCCTGGGCATGAGTTTCGACACGATTGCCATGAAGGTCGCCCCGACCCCAGAGAGGTCCGCTGGGAGTGGACCTCATCTCTCGCCTCCGAGGAGCATCACATACCTCGGCCAGAACTCTGTCCTCCCTCTTAGGGATGATGGAGTCCCTTTCAGCCCTCATTCCGCTAGGTCGGGTCCCCAAACGCCAGCTGCAGAGGGAGTTCCGTCGTCGTTGGTCCCAGACCTCGGACCGCTGGGACCTGACCATTCCCCTCGGCCACTGGTTCTCTGGCGCCACGGACGAAATGGCTCAATCCGTCCACTCTGACCACCGGCGTTCCAATCTCTCTCCCAACTCAGTCCCTCGAACTGTACACGGACGCCTCCAACTCGGGGGCTGGGGGCCCACTTGGGGGACAGTCATGCCTCGGGGGTGTGGGACGCACAGATGGCACGCCTCCACATCAACATATTAGAATTGGAAGCGGTCAGGCTGGCCCTCCTCCACTTCCAACACCTAATCTCGCCCAACTGGTTCTCCTCCTCACGGACAACACACGTCGGTAGCCCATTACATCAACAGGGGGGGGGGGGGGGGGGGGGGGGGGGGCTCACTCCATCGGCCTCTCCTACGGACAGAGGCCCTCCTTCGCTGTGCCACGCACGGGGACCACCCTCCGTGCGAGACACATAGCGGGGACACACGCAACATCCTGGCAGACTCTCTCAGCCGCTCAGGGACCCTTCTGCACACAGAGTGGACCCTGAACAAGCTGACGCTAACCACAGTATGGGAGCACTGGTTCAAGCCCATGGTCGACCTCTTTACGACCCGCTTCAACCATCGCCTTCCCATGTATGTCTCTCCGTCCCGGATCTCGAGCGTACGCGGTCGATGCGCTCTCCCTCCCCTGGACGGGACTCATCGCGCATACGCCTTTCCCCCTTCCCAATACTTCACAAAGTGATCAGGAAGGCCAGGCTGGAGAGACCCAAACTCATCCTTAAAAACCCCGTGGTGGCCGACCCAGTCGTGGTTCCCAGACCTCAGGTCCCTAACTCACGTTCCCCCTCTCCAGCTAGCCCCTCTCGTGGGACTTGCTCAGACAACCTCGCTCGGGCCTCCCTCACTCCAACCCCCAGATGCTTCGCCTACACGCTTGGCTGATATGCCAACCAATTGCGACCACCGTCCCCCGCCCCCCCCCGCGGACAGACCCCGGTCTGTCCTAGATACCCTGACAGAAGCGGGGGCATCGCAGGATTACGGGACTTGGCCTTGGCCCGCGTAGGACCAGCACCGAGTCCCTCTACAATTACCGATGGGAGAGATGGGTCACGTGGTGCACGGCTAACTCGGTCCCCTACCTCCACCCCTCCAACATCCAGATAGGCAATTTCCTATCCCACCTTTCGTCCTCTCGAAAGCTCTCTGCTAGTTCCATTCGGGGCTACAGATCGGCCGTATGCACCACCATCCGACAGCTGGGCGGCCCATCATTCGACAATGACTTTCTCCTTAGAGAACTATCTCGGGGGGGGGCCCTACGGGAAGCTCAGTCCCCTAGCGCGCGCTCCCATGTGGGACCTCTTTCTGTTCTTGACTCCCTCAGAAAACCCCCCCTTTCGAGCCCCTCCCGCGCATTCCTATTCCCTTTGATTCTCTCCTTCAAGACCACCTTCCTTCTCTCCCTGGCCTCAGCCAGGAGGCGAAGTGGGATTCATGCCCTCAGTGGTGACCCTCGGGACATCGCCTTTCACAGAGACGGCTCGGTCTCGCTTAAGTTCCTGCCTGAGTTCTTAGCGAAGAACCAGGAACCGGGCACGACCTCTCCTTCCCTTGTTATCCGCTCCCTAGCGGATATCTTAGGCAGCGAAGGTGGCGGGGACATGGACCTGTGACCCTCTAGGTGCCTCAGATACTACTGGGAGCGTTCCCGCCCCAGGCGTTCCTCTCAGAGATGCCTCCTTATTTCCATCAACCCCAACAACAAGAAAGACATCTCGGCGGGCACGATTTCTAGGTGGCTATCCAATACTATCAAATCTGCCTATGCCCAGGCCCACAAAGACCTCCCAGCCCTTTCCCCTCGAGCCCATGAGGTCAGAGCGCTGGCCACGTCCACAGCGTTCCAGCACTCTGTCCCCGTGCGCCATCTCCTGGAGGCAGCCTACTGGCGTTCGGAGAACCCTTTCATAAACTTTTATCTAAGGGACATCCGCATGACCAGGGCTGATGGTTCTAAAGGGGTTTCATTTGTGGCGGCCAATGCAGCCATAACAGTTAACCCAGGAACCATTAGGGCGCTCGGCCCTCCTCCTATTCCTTTAAATTCTGCTATGGTCTGACATGGTATAGTATATACGACGCCAAAATGGGGAGTTTGTATTATACTCCCTGTTTGGCTAAGTATACTTACCATGTCAGACTCTAATGCCCCCGCCCTACCTTCCCCGCTAGCGCCAAGGTTCCCTGGGGTTGCCTTGCGCGCAGGCCTCGTTGAATGACGGACAGTACACGATCTTCGGCATCTTCCGTAGGCGGAAGTAGGGTGGGCGTCACGTGACTATCTTATGACTGCATTTGCCACAAAACTTTGGCCTGACAGAGCTGACTGACAGAATTTGGGTGCTGCTGCTGAAAAAGTTGGAAAAAAGGTGGAAGCTTCCTGGATCCTTTTGCTGAGCACAAATCTTAACGGTAATTGATACAGCTGTACATCATTTGATGAATGCATTATTTTTTCAGTGAAAGGCTTTTTTATTTTTTTTTTTGTTTAAGACATATTTTACATGTAGTCCTTACCTTACCTTGAACCTACATCTTACAGTAGTGTAACTGAAAGGACATATCAAGTGAAAGCATTGCTGTAGCTTGTCTTATATTTAAGTCCAGAAAGCAGCCCATGTTACAGAGGGAGAAAAAAAAAAAAAAAACATGCTGCATGTGTATTGCAGTCGTCCTCACCTCTGCCCAGTCACTCAGTATTTGGCAAGTACCACAGCAATCATGGGCTATGGGGACGGCAGCATGGCCTCTCCCCGGAACACAGGCCCCCAGTCCCCTTCCCTGTTCCCCCAGATGAACCAGCCAGGGGCCACCAGCACCAGCAATGGAACATCCAGTGAAGTGCAGAGACTAAAAATGAATTGACAGCCATGCGCAACAAGATGGCTGAATGGGAAGGAGTGTATACTCAAGCCAAAACAGTAAGCCAACTTCACACCATACAAGTCTTGTTTGTCTGTATTAAGAGAAACAGGGGACAGAGTTTGGATCCTGAAACTAAGCTTGAAAGAGGTGATATTGTATCCTTGGAGAAAGATAAATGTAGAGAATGCATGGGCAGAAAATGCTGTGAGCTTTTAGATTTTTTACTTGTGACCAGATTTAAGTTTTGAAAGTGTGAAAGTCTCCAATACTTGTTCACTGTTCAGGCGAAATCTTGGCAATTGAAGTTCACATGTCAGTGGTGTTTTGCATGTCTGGATTTTCTGAAGTTTCCAGTTTTGAAAACTGCAAGGGACAGACAGATAACTTTGTCTTGTAATTGTTGAAACGAGAAGCTTTAGGATTATGCCACAGTCAGAAAAAAAAAAAAAAGATTCTGAGATTGTCCACATAAAAAAAATCGGAATCATGAGTGCCTTCTTTACACTAGATTTGTTTTTGGAAAGACTTTTCTCCATTTGATCATGAATCTGGATGTTAAAGTTCACATCATGAGGAATGTATCAGCAGAACATATACAACTGCATCCTTTGTTTGCAGGCTTGTGATGCATGGCGCAGAGAGGCAGAGGAGTGCACAAAAAGAACCAAAGCAGCTGAGGAAGAAAAGTTGCAAGCAATGAAACAGAGAGAGGAGGTCTGTATCTCAGCTTTTGTTATCATTTTACTCTCTTATCTTCTTTCCTGTCTCAGTGGTGGTACTGCCATGTCACATAAATTCTAGTTCTCCAGTACACAGCCATACTAAGAATTGTCCTTACTCCTTTTTCAACATTTCATTGTTAGAACAGCAATGAAATGCATGTTTGCTACCTGCAGGAATATATATATATATTTACAGTTGTGTCCATATTCTGTATGCAGGTTATTTCAATCTTGGCTTTGTTTCTGGTGCAGGTTTGGAGGTTTGGGGGGGGGGGGGATTAGAAATGATTTAATATTATTGTTTATACATTTTTTTTTTGCCTTATAAGGACATGGTGGACAATATTTCATGCAGTTACTGTATCTGTGATCTTGCACTTGGCTCGTGCTGCCAGATACGTAGAACAGATCAGACAGCAAGTTAGCCAACAAGTAACATCTACAAATGTGTTCCCTGCAAGGCCCCCCCCAAACAATGGAAACTGACAACAGAAAAATGGTAGGCAACTATGAAGGCATGTGCATTATTCTGTTTAGATTCAACAGTTTAATAAATAAAGTCTCGTTATTTTTTAGGTAACATATCAGGGTTTGCCTGTCGCTTCTGTTTGCTTAATGTTGCTCTATTCACATTTTTTTGCTTCTGTTTTTTTCTTTTCTCTCATGAAATGAAATTGGTACACAACACAGGACACTGCACCTTTTTCTGCATTATTGGTTTCACCACCACTACCCCCATCACCCCTCCCTCCAATCTGTCACCTCAGTCTTAGGTTATTCAGATAGTGACTTGAATAAACTGAACACAAAGAGTATGAAAATAGGCATGTAAACCAGTTGACTAGAGTTGGCAGTCTGCCGGGTAGAAGTATTCTTGGTTTGTAATCTGAGCATGCTACAGCTAACTCTGGGAGATGAGGAGAGAGGTGTGAACCAGAATTGAATCATAGAAGTTCAGTTATCTGGTAAGAAAGAGTTTCAACGTTTGTTTTTGTTTTTAAAATTTCTCTCTCTCTCTCTCTCTTCTCTCTCTCTCTCTCTCTCTCTCTCTCCTTCCTTCTCTCTCTCTCTCTCACAGACCTAGAATTTCATAGCAGGTTTTTAAAAATTTTTGTCATTTTATGATAAGGTACTTTCATTTTATCCTGGGGAAGTTAATCAAACGTTGGTAACACATTGACTATCTTTAATGGTGTGTATCTTCTGTGGATTTTTTTTTACACAGATGCGTTCTTATTATCAGGTCATTGCAAAGGTGTTGGGTTATATGTTGATGGTCATTTCCCATTGTGGTTCCAGGCAATGGCTGAAATTCAACGGTTGCGTCAGGATGGCAGTTACAGCCCCTTTGCCAGGTGTTTGCCAGGCCCGCAGGAGATGGAGGCGTTGTCAGTGGAAACCTTGCAACAACTAAGGCATCAGATACAGCTGGACCTGAACTTACTAGACCAGGTCAGTTGCCTAAAACCATCTTCATCCTGCTCCTGCTCTCAGCATTGGTGTTGACCTCTGAACTGACCACAACTCTTTAAGATCGAGTCGGTTTCCTGTGGTCCCCTTTCCACCTCCCTCTAGTATTGTTGTTGATCTCTGAATTGTTCTGTAACTTGTTGGAGCAGGTCAGTCACCTGATGTCCTCTTCCTCCTGCCTTTAGCATTGTTGTTGACCTCTCTGGACTGTAATGTGTCAGACCAGGTCGGTCATCTGTTGTTCTTTTCTTCTGCCTTTTGGTATCCTTGTTGATCCCTTTGAATTTGTCCTGTAACTTGTTGGACCAGGTCAGTCACCTGCATGCTGTTTTGTTAGTAAAATGTCTTGAAGCCTCTTGGAAATCTTGTTTGAAGAAAGTATATGAACACCATATATATGTTGTGTGTGAGTTACCGTCAAGGAACGAACTGGAAGTCACGATTTGTTGCTTGATACTGGTACCAACAAACAAAAAAAAAAAAAAAAAAAAAAAAAAAAATTGAATCGTCTAATTGAGAATGGAGTTGATTTATTTTGTTCCTGGAAAAACCTGATATTCTGCTGGTTGTGTTGGAAAATGCCTCAGAAATGTTTCCATGTAAATTGTCTTTGTTGACATATGAACCTGTGACTCAGTTTAAAAAAAAAAAAAAATGTATTGGTGAGATGGTGTGTACTTTGACAGATGCAACTCTGATTAAGCATGTGTAGTTTCAAAAGAATTGCTGGTATGGAAATCAGAAAAGCAAATAAAAGAAGTCGCTGGAAGTGTAAAGAAAAATCTGCAGTAAAGTGGCAACCTGAGAAACATGTGGTGGTGGATGATAACAAATGTGCATTATTATGAAGTTGTTTGACTGGTCCTTTCAGGATGGTTGTGATGTGAGAATTGTCAGTTCATCCATTTTACACATAGTGTCTAACCATGTACACCTTGGAGATCCCATAACTTCGTGCGAGCTGTTGTATACAAAATAGGTCTGCAGGTAATTCAGAGTGTTTGACCAGCTTGTTTTCTGTCTGAGAAGTAAAAGAAAAATGCATTTAATGCTGTTTTCTGGAGGATAAAGCATCCTAAGTGTTTGTACATCAAACTGCGCAAGTAAATGATTATGAGTTGTTGTCTCTGGTGAAAATTAAGCATGAGTGGTCATTTGGGATAATGATCAAATTTGAATCACCATTTATGATATTGGATCGGCATGAGTTGTCGATATATATTGAATGATGTTGACTGGATGACAGGGGAAATGACAGGATGAAGCGCCAGCTGGCAGCTCTTGAGTCAGCACTACCCAGGTGGGCAGCCCGTTGTTTACCCGAGCGTGGATTGTAAAACACTTTGCGCTGGGGGTCTCTAGCCGAGGATAGACGCTACATAAGTTATTCATAATAATGATGATAATAATATGATTTATGAAAATAACAGCAAAGATTTGCACAAAGGTTAGAAATTTCTGTGTGTGGGAGCATTTTGGTCTAAATGTTTTGCTGAATCGTGTTGCAGGTGATATTCCGGAAGCTTCAACAACGTTCAGTGCGCAGCTCCTAGGGCAGAGCTTTCTTAGGTACCCTAGTTGTGAGTGGAGATGGCTTGTACCATGAATCATGGACAGAAGACCAGGTGCTTTAAAAGCTGATGGGGATGATGCAGCTGTTCTCCAATACTGTATGTAGTAGATAGATGATAAGAGAATGTATAACATAGATATGTCATGCTTTTAGAATCTTGGAATGATGCAACATTTTGACTTCATATACCTTGAAATGACATCAGCTGAAAATAGTCATGTTTTATAGTTTGTCTTGGACCATTTGTGCATTTTCATTTTTTACCATATGATTTTTCTTTGTATGTACTGATATTCTCAGCTGTGTGTGAAACTGATGTAGTAACCTTGCTTAGGATGAGGATTTTGCCACTGTTTGTAATCTGTCTGTGGCGTTCGTTGGATAAAGTTGGTCATAGATAGTTCTCTAAAATGGTAATGCCAGATGGGTATTGTGGACTTAACCTTTATGAATTTCTGTGCAGTCACAATGTGAGGAGATCAGAGAGTTGTGGAGGAGGTGCTGTGACTGGCGTGTGATTGTACTTCACAGTTATTCTATGGTCAATGTCGTGGTTAACATGTCAGTTCTGCATAGGAGACAGATGTGTAATCATGACTCCAAAGATTGCTGCCCAGTAGTTTGGTCTGGAGTCAGGATACTGTTGCCCGCAATTAAAAGATATGGAAAGACACACTGTTTCATTAAAACATTTTAGAATGCCATGGTATGAAAAGTGGTATTGGATCCTGTTAGAGATGGAAGAGAGAAGTTACAAAAATAGATCTCCAGCTCAAAAAAGGACAAGCTTAACAGCACTGTTATTGCTGCGTTGGATTTTAGATTGAATCTATAAGTTTTGGGGAAATAATGGATGATTATTTTGTCAATAGTTCAGACAGAGATGTTGGCCTAGCTTAGGAGAGTGTTCCATGACACAAAACAGGCTTCAAGGCTTTTCAACGGTCACTTGAAATGACGGTGTAATTTTTCTTCTGTTTTAAAGTTTAGAGAACTTTTCGGAAAACTTGTTTGTAGAGAACAAGAGCTCACACAGTGTATACCTGCTTACAATTGTTGGACAACTGGTGGGAATGGTGTGTTCTTTGTGTGATTTTTTTTTCCCTTTTTTTTTTGTTTGTTTTGTGGTGAGTGGGACTCCAGAACAGCCATTATTGATACAGTTTACTCTGTTTGCATTTGTTGTCATGATGATTTTATTTGAGAAGGCTGAACTCATATTTTTATCTGATTGTTTTAACCAGTGAACAAGATGCTATTTTTATGGGTGATTTATTCAGTTTGTGAAATAAATTTCTGTTCTTTTTGATGAGCATCATTGTTTGATCGCAAAATGTTAATATTCATGATGATCTGGGGAAAAACATCCTTTTTATGCACTACATTTCACTGTATGGGTTAGTTTTTGTGTGAGTATATAGATATTGCTGGAAGTACCTGGAAACCAATCATGAACAGATCACTGTGGATATCATTGTTCCTTTCACTCCAACCTGGTCATTGCCTGCGTTCCATGGGGTAGATCCTGCGAGACCCCCACTCCCGGAAACAAGTGACAATCGTGTGACTATTCTGACTTGCCAACTGTTGCCGCTTCCTGTACTTGCACAACATGCAGTGTGGTGGCCTCATGCTTTTTATTTTTTGGAGCTAACGATGCGTTTCCTTGGGGCAGCTACTGAAGATGTGTGCACGGCGGAGAGCGAGAGGAGGTGTGCCTTTTTCAGTATTACCATGGTGCTGCTCTGGGGCTCTTGGCTGGGAAGTGCAGGTGGGCAGCTGCAGCAGTTATGGATTGATAAGTGTTCAGAAGAGACGTGTGATCGTGGACACTGAATGTGGGGTACTGACCTGACTTGGCAATAACCCAGGATGGCAAGGTTGGCAGCTCTATTTACACACACATGGTGTGTCCGAAGTAATAGAATTGATTCACGGGACTTATGTGTCTAAAAATGGGGACCATTAACGCGCACCCTCATGCAGGCCCGTGGCTGACTATTGTTGAAATTTTGTTGGGTAGGAATGCTACTAATTTTTTGTTGTTCGTCTGCTGTGGTGTGTCTCCCATTGTACTCTTGGGTTGTCATTAAAAGGGAAGAAATCATTGTTAAACAAGATAGTAGCAAAACCTGCTATTTATATTTGATAAGTAATGATTGTCTGTCATACTGCAACCCTGTACACTAGAGAAATTGGCCCAGTTGAAGCATGTCAAAGAACAGTGTTGTATCATGATTTATTATAAATCTGTCTTTTGTGCTGTTGTTTCTTTACCATGCTTGACTTTTTTTGTGTGTGTGTGTTTTTTATTTTACAATGCTCATCTGTTTCATATACCATAATTTTCAGTAGACAAATGCTTGTTATTTTCCTTTCCTTTATCAAACTCTTGACACCAACAGCTTGTCTGCTAGTAGCACTTTGTCATTTAAAAAAAGTAAAACGGAAATAATGTTGATGAGCTGCCTACCCATAACACAACGGCTGAGTTCCCTACTGTTTGACATCCACTTATGAGTGATGATCCACAGATATCAAATTTTGTCAGTGGTGTTCATACCTTGGATGATTCTTGCAAGCTTTTATGGGGCTCAGGCGTTCATCACTGGCACACCCCTCCCCCTGTTTGCTCACAAGGAAAATAAAATATTGAATTGAATAAATAGTAAATAGCAAAATGGTATAAAAAAAAAAAAAGAGAGATTAACTTGGAGTGGCATTGTAATCACTGTGTTAAGGAAATAGCCTCCGTGATTCTTGATTTCCACTCTGAGTGAAGAGTGTCTGTAACAGTAGAAGTCATTTTATCTGGTAAACTGTAGATGGAGGCTGTCTTCTGTGTGTGAACTGGAAGGAAATCGGTCTGCCTGGTGTTGGACAAGCAGCAGTCATTTATCCTCTTTTCCCCTGTGCCCCTCCATTCCCCCATTCTTTTCTCTGTCCCCTCAAAAAGTCTGAACAGGGACCATTTTGATGTGTATGTAGAACTGTCAAATGCAAGGTTTATGCGCAGTATTACTTACAGTGTTGTCTCATGTAAGATGTCTTATTTTGAGTGTGTGCAACATTTAGCTTCATGAGTGTCAAATAATGCTTTCTATTAGTGTGTTTTTTTTCTCTCATGTCATTTTAAACATGGATGCCCTCCCTCTCTTTCTCTCTCACTCTCTCTCTCTTCTCTCTCTCTCTCTGCAATACAGCTTGGTCCACCATCAGAACTAGCAACTTAATTTTGGGAACAGAGTGAAAATTTTTAGAAGAAATAGCAGACGTAAGATATAAGTTTTTTGACAACAGGTGTGAAACTGGCTTTAGTAATGTGAAGCAAAAATTTGGAGTTATGTTAGCCTTGTTTTGCGTTGTGTTTTATTTTCCCTGCTGTGTTCCATGGATCAAAAAAAGATCCATATATTTCATAAAAGCTTTGTACCAGAGACCTCCTCTGAGTACTTATTGGATTAAAGGGAAAAAAAAAAAAAAAAAGAAAGAGAGAAACTTGCACTTTTCAAAGAGAATATTCTGTTTATGTCACGTAGGGTATTTCATAAGTCAAAAAAGACCCAAATTATACACTCAGACGCGTGCCACGCATTCACGCACACACGCACACACACACATATACATAAACATGCAGTACTTTTCATTTTAAGGATTAATTTAGTACTGAAGATACAAGTGACAAAATGTGGTGAGCACTGAGGTTGAGTTAAATCAGTGTTTGTAGGTGTGAGCCAGCATGCATGTGTGTGTGTCTTGGTGGATTCATGAAGGCTTTTTCAGTACACAGTTTGAATTCCTAGCAACATTGTATCGGTTGGTCATTTAAACACTGTGATCTAGGTTGAAGGTTTTGTGCATTCTCTCCCTCTGTGTGTGTGTGTGTGTGTGTGTGTGTGGTAATGGTAGTAGTATTTGTATAGTGCTTTCTCTTATGTATGAATAAGCTGGAAAGGGGGGGGGGGGTGGGAGATGGGATGGGGGGACAGACACAGGAAGAAAGAAAGTTTTCAGGTTAGCTTTAAAAGATGATAGGGTTTTTTTTGTTGTTGTTGTTGTTGTTTTTTAAGAGCAAGAGACAGAAAAAGCAGTAGCCAATGTTTGATTGTTTAAATCTGGGAAATTGGGAAAGTGGATATGACGCTGGACATAGAGAATGGGATGGGGAATAGAGGTGAAGACAGTCACAGAGATAAAAACAGACAGAGCGCTCTGTGTGTGTGTGTGTGTGTGTGTGTGTGTGTGCGTGTGTGTGTGTGTGTATGTGTGTGTGTGTGTGTGTGTGTGATCTCGTCTTGCTGACATGCACATGGTTGTTTTTTGCCCAGCTGCACACAGTTGCATATGTGTATGTAAGTGTGCGAGTCAGAGAGAGAGAGATGAACAAACATGGACAGATCACTGACACACTGCAAACCAGTGTATCATGCATTTCCAGCATTTGCATGAAGAGAATGATTTCAGATACCATGATTGGCAACACCAGTTAAAACCAGAGTCAAACTCGGGTCGGATTGCTTGTGTAAAAATGGGTCTTTTTCCGGTTCAGACACACAGCAGGGGAACCTTTTTTTAAGTAGACTGTTTATTTGCGTCAAGAAAAATACTGCTTCACACACTGTCGTAGATAATGGACGCAAACATGGAATTTTAAGCATGTGATTCATCTTGCAGAAAACTTGTTACCTTGAAAAGATATCACAGCTCCTTTCCTTTTTCTTTATTCTCTCCTTTTTTTTTTTTTTTTTTCAATGACCAGCAACTGCATGGCTAGGTTTCGTTCTCCCAACCTCATTTGTCTTTGTTTCTTTGCTGACCAAACTTTGTGTGAAGGAAGCAGATAGCGCCGACTGGAAATACTTCTGGAATTATCCAGTGTCTTAGGCTGCCATGCTGTCTGAGAACACAACATACCATTTTGAAGTGGGCTCAACAGATTCAGATGCATGTGTGTCATACAACCTGTCCAGCTAAGTATGCTTTTTTGCAGGAAAGAATTTGCCATTTGCATGTTACCAAAAGAAAATTGTGATATTTTACACCAGCATATATAGAAATGTTATTCAAGCTTGGCTTGAGCAAAACTTAGAAAAATAGTATGGAAACTTTGGAAGGGGGGTGGGGGGGTGTCTTGTTTTTGTTTGTTTGTTTTTGATATTGTCCTGGTATAAGGGGGCAAGGTGTACTGAAATGAAAAAGTAGCAGTTATTTTGTTTTAATCAAGCTAGGATGGAGTTTAGGTGTGTAAGTGGCTCTGTAAACTGATTTATTTGCAGCCAATTTCAGAAATGCCCGAATTGTTGTACGTCATTGGTCAAGCTTTGTTTAATACAATTGAAACATATCAGTGCATATTTTAATGGTGCCATTCATTTTATGTTACAGTATCTTAACATCATTCTGTCCCTGGTATCTGCATTATAGCCATACCATAAAATGGCACTAATCATCAGCTGTTTAATGGTTCACTAGGATGACAGATCTTGATGGGGGGTAGGTGAAGGGGATTTATGAAAGATGGGTCTGGAGAGAGGATTAGGAAAACTTACTGATGGTTGATGTTCTTTTAGACGACGAAATGATAGCACACCTGGATTGGTCTGAGCTGCCCAGCTAAAATAAAGTTTTGAAGCAAAAAAACCAGCCAAGAGAATGCGCTACACGTGAATTACTATTTCCTCATGCTCTTACGTGGCCCCTGCCAATACCAGTGCAAACCTGAAGCTTGGGTTTTTGTTGTTTCTGATTTTTCTTAAAAGTGCATTTCATATTTCAGAGTAATTGTCCACAACTCTGGATTTAACTGTCGCTTATAAAGCAGGAAAGTTTCTTTGTGTCATTGGCAGGCACTAGGCGATACCAGCTCTGTCCATTGCGTGTGTGTGAGGGTTTTTTTTTTTTGTTTGTCGTTTTATTTTTTTGTTAAAAAGATTTCTTCACAAAGGAACCAGTTTGCATTCTGTGTATCTTGCCATATATCTTGGACATTGATTGTGAATGAACAGTGATTCATGTGATGAGTTTAACTGCTGTCATAGAACAGATGCTGAATTAGGTCTCTGTGCTTTGTTTTTTTTTTTTTTTATTGTGATGTGGGTTTTCCAGTTTGGTTTTGTCTGTAATGATTTCACATGAAAGTGAAGTGTCTTAACCACTACTTCAGCTGCGTTGTGTAAAGATTTTCATGTCAGTTGTAATTCTTTGAATTACATATTGATTTGAATTGAACTAAGTTTCGTCGTTGTTATGTTTGCTTTTGTTATTTATCCTCATATTTTAAATGAGAGGATAGTGATTGTGTTTTTACTTTTTTTCCCTCTCTCTCATCATTTATACTGATTTATAATTCCTATCTCTCTCAAACAACAATATATACCAATTTATCCTTTCTGCTTCTGAGTCATCAAACCCCATAAGTTTTCTCTAATCGATTTTTAATGTTGCTCTTTCTGTTTACTCTTCTTCAGGTATGCCAGTTCATCTTCCTTGACACCCTGTCAAGCTGTCTATCTGTCAGTCACTCAGTCAGTCTAATACTTAATGTGAGTGCCTGTTTGACTTATATCATGATTGAGATTGCATATTTTTGTGCATTGTTTATTTCTTTCTTTCTTTGCTGGGATTACTGCAGTTCTTATGTGTACATTAAGAGAAGAATGTTTCCATTTGTTCTATTTTGTTGGAAGTAGAATGTTTCCCTTTTTTTTTTTTATCTTAAATTTTGTTAAGGAAAAAGCCTTGAGTTGAAATCATTACTATGCATCTAATACAAACTATATCTCTGCGTAAGACTTCTGAACTGTATATACACTGTAAAACAATCTTGATACAATATCTGTGTGTTGGGTACTTCATCTTATTATCCACTGTATCATATTCGATCACCAGTACTGGAACTGGATTTCTTTTCCTTCCTATGAATGCAGACACATGGGTAGCATGAAATGTTTGTTGCAATGGGTATTGGAGGCATGTGTGCTTTTTTTTTTTTTTGTATTTTGGGTGCAGTGATTTTTGGTACTTTGTAAATTGTGCTTTTATTTTCTTTTTTCCTTGATAGATAATGCTGATGGATTCTGTGTCCAGTGTGATAAACCAGTCGGTGGAAGTGATGAGCGAGAAATATCTTGCAAAGTTTGGAACATACAGTTAAGGTTTCTGACACAGTCTGTTTTTTCCCATTCATCAGAGATTGTAGTATCAATGGAAATACTACTCGCTTCACTCTGTCAACAGGTCTGATCCACAAACAATACTTTCTTTGACTTTTAAGATATTCTTGCAAGGACATGTAAAGATCTGTCTACAGTAGAATATCCATTATACTGATTGTTGGAGCATAGGTTTCTTTGCTTGGATTGTCCGAAGGGAAGCTGAATGGGAGCCATAATTGTGCCCAAGCACAGGGTTTGGAAATGTTGGTTGAGAGGGAAGCACCAGTGAAATGAAAGCTCGCAAGAAGATGGAGTGATGTGGGTTTTTTTTTTTCATATGTGATGTAAAGCAAAACTAACTTGTTTCTTAAGTCTTTTTTTTTTTCTTCTTTTTTTTTTTTGCGGATTAAATGACTTAATTATTTTTCTGTGATATCTATTTTTCTCTGTGCAATTGTAAAGCTACAAGTTAACTTAGTTGAAACATTTCTATGAAGAGAAGGAAATCCTTATTTTAAACAGTGTTAGATAAGGACTTTGTCACTGGCCGATTCACAGTGATGAGTTCGTTTGTAGGCCTAGTCCGTTTCAGTATTGTCAGTAATAGTAAAGCAGAAAGTGTGCAGAATCAGGAATACCAAATTCTTTTTTTCTACCAACTGTGTGGCTGTGACAGCAGCCTTGGTCTCTAGCTCTTAGTAGTCTCACCTGTGATTTAGGTGGTCCCTGCATCTGTACAACAGACATTGATCCTGCACCTAGCTGTGGTAGGGATGGTCCGGAGCCTCCACATCAAACCACCCCTGTCGGCAGAATCCAAGGTCAGCGTCGTCGGTGAGGAGATGCTGGACCACCCTGATAATAGCCAAGTACAGGTTGGACCTCTCTTATGGAGACATGACACCACCCTTATGAGTGGTCCAGTCTCTCTTCATCAGATGCTGATGGAGCATCTAGTGTGGAGGCATTGGCCCACTTGTATTATGGCAAAGTTCAGGATCAAACACTTGTTTTAAGTACACTGGGACCAGCCTTATCATTGACAGTTGCAGAGACCACCCTTATCATAGCCAAGTCTGAGTTAATGTCTGATGTAGGTACACTGGACCACCTACATAATGCGCAAGTCTGGAGTCAGTATCCGTTGTAGAGAAACTGCACAGCAAAGTCCAGGGTCAGCATCAGTTTTAGATACAATGGGACCACCCTTACTATAGTGAAGTGCAAGGTCAACATCAGTTGCAGAGACACTGCACCACTACTTAACCAAGTGCAGTGTCAGTGTCTGATGTAGAGAGATTGGGTCACCTTTATCGTAGCCAGGTGCAGTTTCAGAGTCTGTACCACTGAAAAGCAAACCCTTCAGGTGGCTGTGGTAGGGCTCATCATCCCGAGTGTCTACAACAGACACTAACCTTGCTCTCCAGCTGTGATAGGGATGGTCCATGGATCTCTTCCACAGATGTTTACGTTGCACCTAGCTTTGATACGGGTTGTCCCTGAGCCTCTGCATGGGACAGTCCGTGTCAAAGCTAAGTGCATGGAACTACCCTTATCATAGCTAAGTGTCAGGTCAGAGTTTATACAATAGACGCTGACTCTGCACATAGTTATGATAGGGATTGTCCCAGAGTCTCTCAACAGATCATTACCCTGCTGTCATAGGTTTCTCTGTTTCTCTACAACTGTATTGATCCTTCAGTGTCAGATGGTCCCTGAATCTCTAGAGCAGACCTTGACCTGCGCTTCGCTGAACCCTGTGCACCGTAACAGACAGTGACCAAACACACAGAGCTATGATAGGTGGACTGCACCGTAACAGACAGTGACCAAACGCATAGCTATGATAGGTGGACTGCACCGTAACAGACAGTGTGACCAAACACATAGCTATGACAGGTGGACTGCACCGTAACAGACAGTGACCAAACACAGAGCTATGATAGGTGGACTGCACTGTAACAGTGACCAAACGCATAGCTATGATAGGTGGACTGCACTGTAACAGACTGACCAAACACAGAGCTATGATAGGTGGACTGCACCGTAACAGACAGTGACCAAACGCATAGCTATGATAGGTGGACTGCACTGTAACAGTGACCAAACGCATAGCTATGATAGGTGGACTGCACTGTAACAGACAGTGACCAAACACAGAGCTATGATAGGTGGACTGCACTGTAACAGTGACCAAACGCAGAGCTATGATAGGTGGACTGCACTGTAACAGACAGTGACCAAACACAGAGCTATGATAGGTGGACTGCACTGTAACAGACAGTGACCAAACACAGAGCTATGATAGGTGGACTGCACTGTAACAGTGACCAAACACAGAGCTATGATAGGTGGACTGCACTGTAACAGTGACCAAACGCACAGTGACCACAACCAAACACAGAGCTATGATAGGTGGACTGCACTGTAACAGACAGTGACCAAACACAGAGCTATGATAGGACAGTAACAGACAGTGACCAAACACAGAGCTATGATAGGTGGACTGCACCGTAACAGTGACCAAACACATAGCTATGATAGGTGGACTGCACACCGTAACAGTGACCAAACACATAGCTATGATAGGTGGACTGCACCGTAACAGACAGTGACCAAACACATAGCTATGATAGGTGGACTGCACCGTAACAACAGTGACCAAACACATAGCTATGATAGGTGGACTGCACCGTAACAGACAGTGACCAAACGCATAGCTATGATAGGTGGACTGCACCGTAACAGTGACCAAACACAGAGCTATGATAGGTGGACTGCACTGTAACAGTGACCCAAACACAGAGCTATGACAGGTGGACTGCACCGTAACAGTGACCAAACACAGAGCTATGATAGGTGGACTGCACCGTAACAGACAGTGACCAAACGCATAGCTATGATAGGTGGACTGCACCGTAACAGTGACCAAACACAGAGCTATGATAGGTGGACTGCACCGTAACAGACAGTGACCAAACGCATAGCTATGATAGGTGGACTGCACTGTAACAGTGACCAAACGCATAGCTATGATAGGTGGACTGCACTGTAACAGTGACCAAACGCATAGCTATGATAGGTGGACTGCACTGTAACAGACACAGTGACCAAACGCATAGCTATGATAGGTGGACTGCACTGTAACAGTGACCAAACACAGAGCTATGATAGGTGGACTGCACCGTAACAACAGTGACCAAACACAGAGCTATGATAGGTGGACTGCACCGTAACAGACAGTGACCAAACGCATAGCTATGATAGGTGGACTGCACTGTAACAGTGACCAAACACAGAGCTATGATAGGTGGACTGCACCGTAACAGACAGTGACCAAACACAGAGCTATGATAGGTGGACTGCACTGTAACAGTGACCAAACACAGAGTTATGATAGGTGGACTGCACTGTAACAGTGACCAAACACAGAGCTATGATAGGTGGACTGCACTGTAACAGTGACCAAACACAGAGCTATGATAGGTGGACTGCAGTGTAACAGTGACCAAACACAGAGCTATGATAGGTGGACTGCACTGTAACAGTGACCCAAACACATAGCTATGATAGGTGGACTGCAGTGTAACAGATAGTGACCAAACACAGAGCTATGATAGGTGGACTGCACTGTAACAGACAGTGACCAAACACAGAGCTATGATAGGTGGACTGCACTGTAACAGTGACCAAACACAGAGCTATGATAGGTGGACTGCACCGTAACAGACAGTGACCAAACGCATAGCTATGATAGGTGGACTGCACTGTAACAGTGACCAAACACAGAGCTATGACAGGTGGACTGCAGTGTAACAGACAGTGACCAAACACAGAGCTATGACAGGTGGACTGCAGTGTAACAGACAGTGACCAAACGCATAGCTATGATAGTGGACTGCACTGTAACAGACAGTGACCAAACACAGAGCTATGATAGGTGGACTGCACTGTAACAGTGACCAAACGCATAGCTATGATAGGTGGACTGCAGTGTAACAGACAGTGACCAAACACAGAGTTATGATAGGTGGACTGCACTGTAACAGTGACCAAACGCAGAGCTATGATAGGTGGACTGCACTGTAACAGTGACCAAACACAGAGCTATGATAGGTGGACTGCACTGTAACAGTGACCAAACACAGAGCTATGATAGGTGGACTGCACTGTAACAGTGACCAAACACAGAGCTATGATAGGTGGACTGCACTGTAACAGTGACCAAACACAGAGCTATGATAGGTGGACTGCACTGTAACAGTGACCAAACACAGAGCTATGATAGGTGGACTGCACTGTAACAGTGACCAAACGCATAGCTATGATAGGTGGACTGCACTGTAACAGACTGACCAAACACAGAGCTATGATAGGTGGACTGCACTGTAACAGACTGACCAAACACACAGAGCTATGATAGGTGACTGCACTGTAACAGACAGTGACCAAACACAGAGCTATGATAGGTGGACTGCACTGTAACAGACCAAAAACGCATAGCTATGATAGGTGGACTGCACTGTAACAGTGACCAAACACAGAGTTATGATAGGTGGACTGCACTGTAACAGTGACCAAACGCATAGCTATGATAGATGGACTGCACTGTAACAGTGACCAAACACAGAGCTATGATAGGTGGACTGCACTGTAACAGTGACCCAACACAGAGCTATGATAGATGGACTGCACTGTAACAGTGACCAAACACAGAGCTATGATAGATGGACTGCAGTGTAACAGACAGTGACCAAACACAGAGCTATGATAGGTGGACTGCACTGTAACAGACTGACCAAACACAGAGCTATGATAGGTGGACTGCACTGTAACAGACTGACCAAACACAGAGCTATGATATAGTGGACTGCACTGTAACAGACAGTGACCAAACACAGAGCTATGATAGGTGGACTGCACGTAACAGACTGTGACCAAACACAGAGCTATGATAGGTGGACTGCAGTGTAACAGTGACCAAACACAGAGCTATGACAGGTGGACTGCAGTGTAACAGTGACCAAACACAGAGCTATGATAGGTGGACTGCACTGTAACAGACAGTGACCAAACACAGAGCTATGATAGGTGGACTGCACTGTAACAGACAGTGACAGTGACCAAACACAGAGCTATGATAGGTGGACTGCACTGTAACAGATAGTGACCAAACACAGAGCTATGACAGGTGGACTGCACTGTAACAGTGACCCAAACACAGAGCTATGATAGGTGGACTGCACTGTAACAGACAGTGACCAAACACAGAGCTATGATAGGTGGACTGCACTGTAACAGTGACCAAACGCATAGCTATGATAGGTGGACTGCACCGTAACAGACAGTGACCAAACACAGAGCTATGATAGGTGGACTGCACTGTAACAGACAGTGACCAAACACAGAGCTATGATAGGTGGACTGCACTGTAACAGACAGTGACCAAACACAGAGCTATGATAGGTGGACTGCACTGTAACAGTGACCAAACACAGAGCTATGATAGGTGGACTGCACCGTAACAGACAGTGACCAAACACAGAGCTATGATAGGTGGACTGCACTGTAACAGACAGTGACCAAACACAGAGCTATGATAGGTGGACTGCACTGTAACAGACAGTGACCAAACACAGAGCTATGATAGGTGGACTGCACTGTAACAGTGACCAAACACAGAGCTATGACAGGTGGACTGCACCGTAACAGACAGTGACCAAACACAGAGCTATGATAGGTGGACTGCACTGTAACAGTGACCAAACGCATAGCTATGATAGGTGGACTGCAGTGTAACAGTGACCAAACACAGAGCTATGATAGGTGGACTGCACTGTAACAGTGACCAAACGCAGAGCTATGATAGGTGGACTGCAGTGTAAACAGATAGTGACCAAACACAGAGCTATGATAGGTGGACTGCACCGTAACAGATAGTGTGACCAAACACAGAGCTATGATAGGTGGACTGCACCGTAACAGACAGTGACCAAACACAGAGCTATGATAGGTGGACTGCACTGTAACAGACAGTGACCAAACACAGAGCTATGATAGGTGGACTGCACTGTAACAGTGACCAAACACAAACACAGAGCTATGATAGGTGGACTGCACCGTAACAGTGACAAACACAGAGCTATGATAGGTGGACTGCAGTGTGTAACAGACAGTGACCAAACACAGAGCTATGATAGGTGGGACTGCACTGTAACAGTGACCAAACACAGAGCTATGATAGGTGGACTGCACCGTAACAGTGACCAAACACAGAGCTATGATAGGTGGACTGCAGTGTAACAGATAGTGACCAAACACAGAGCTATGATAGGTGGACTGCACCGTAACAGTGACCAAACACAGAGCTATGATAGGTGGACTGCACCGTAACAGTGACCAAACACAGAGCTATGATAGGTGGACTGCACTGTAACAGACAGTGACTAAACACAGAGCTATGATAGGTGGACTGCAAGTGTCTACAGCAGACATTGACATTAGCTGGGCCCTGAGTATCTTGAACTTAGCTATGATGGGTGCAGTCCCGAAGTCTCTGCAACAGACAAACCCTGCATCTGCCTATGATAGGGGTTGTCTCAGCAGCTGCTACAGTAGAGAAGCTTATTAAATCTCAGCACCTGGCTATGATAAAAATGGTCTCCAAATGTGAGCTGCAACCGATGTTGATCCTGTACTGTCATAAGGGTGGTCGCTGGGACGTTGACCCTGCCCATAGCTGTGAAAGGTAGTTCTTGAGTCTGCCTATAGCTAATGGTGAGAGTGGTCTTCCAAGTCCCTGCTACAGACATTGACCCTGCACTTAGTGGTGGTAGATGACTCGGAGAGTTTGCAGCTGAGGTAGCTGTGGTAGAGGCAGTTCCAGAGTCTGTACAGATCTTGTACCTGTCCATAGCCACGGTAGGGGTAGTCCCTGTACAGCAGGTGTTAACTCCCTGCGCTCTGCTATGCTTTTCCATAGTGTCTCGGCAAAATTTGGTAAAGGGAGGTATTTGTCAAGACAGAAGTTGCACTGGGGTGTCTGTGTTTCTGGACTGCTATGGTGGAGTCTGTTTCTATAACAGCTTTAAAGCCAATCCTTCGATTGACATCATAGTAGTAATATTGTAATCTTCTTTTTTATGTAAATGGAATATACATTACCAGACCTTGGAAATTAGGAATTCAATCATCTTCAGTCAAATATGCTTTGATTTATTCAAAGTATGCTTCGCATCTGAAGAAGTAAGTTAAAAAAATGGGGGGGGGGGGGGGGGGGGGGGATTTTGGAGGGAGGAGAGGGAGAGAAAAATAAAGTGTATGTAATCTGGATTCATTTTTTCTCCTTTCTGTTTTCGTGATTACATGTCTTAAACATGACAAGAGTGATACGTGACTCCAGGATGATCAAAATGGTCAGCTGGTCCCTTGGTTTCTGGTTGTACTGGATATGGCTTTAATTGCTTATCAGTATTGAGCTGGTCCACAGCCTTGTCTATGTACAGTATTTAGTGGCATAGGTCAGTTGATAAAATCCTTATAATAATACACTGCTCTGGCTTGCCCTATGAAAAAAGATGATGAAATAAGTTCACTGTATGTAATTTGATCTTAATTTCTAAAAGTCGAGTGTGTACTTTTTCGAGAACATTGCACACTGTATAAGAAATTTGTGAACTACTCAAGTTTCAGTTTTATTCAGAGTATTATTAATAGGAACAGCATAAATAGGTACAAAAGTAATGATATTTCTCCCATAGTTTTTTTTTGTGATTGTTGCTTTTTTTTTTGTTGATGTTATAGTTTTTTTTTTTTGTTTTGGATTTATTTTTTTATGAAATGTTGCATATATTGTTAGTATGACTGTTATGTTTGCTTGCTCTTTTTTTTTTTTAAATCTCCTCTGCTCCTTGCTAGACTTTGACAATGAAATGAATTTATTTGAAGGAAAGAGAGAACAAATGACTTTATTTTGTTGTGCATTCAAGAGATTCATCTTTATTTTTGAAGGAGTGTCATAGCTGGTATAAAATAACACTGAAAATTAAAATGTGTAAAGTTATTTGCTGTTGTGAATGTAAGTATTGTGATGTAAAGGTCTTGTATCCTGTTCAGTCATATGTAGATTTGCAGACTTTGTTTTCTTCTGCATATTTCTCTCTCCTAACTCTTCTCTCCTCACCTCATCCCCTCTGAACACACCTTTTTTCTTTTTCCTCTCTTTATGTCTTGGCTTTTTCTCCTCATTCTCATGTTATTGCCTCTACTCCTGTATTTCCGTGTGCTCGTTACCATGTTGCTGTAATGCTACTATTATCTATCTCTGTGCACACCTTTTTTTTCTCCCAATCAGATAGCTTCAAAATTATGATCATAACTTGATCTTTTCAGAACATTTTGCTTCATTTGTAAACTTGTCCATTGTTTAATAACTATATATTTGACGATTGGATTTTATATCGTTTGTGCTGTTATTTGTAAATAGGTCCTAAAAATTAGGTATGTGAACCGAGGTTTGCTGTATAGCTTGTACGGCACATGGCATACAATGACGGATTGATGTGATTCACAAATCATTGAATTTCACCATCTGCATGGCAGAACAGATATATAGAGCGCAATGTGATGGGAAGCATCACCTGCTCTTCATGAGAAGCGGAGGAAAAAAGACCGGGATGTAGCACTGATTTTTTTCTCTTTCTTTCTGTCTACCCTTTCAAATAAGCATCATAGTTAAGTCATCGAAAAGACTCAGCTGGCTGTTGAAAGACCTTTACGATGGAGTTGGTAGCAGCCAAGATTTGTGGAGACCTCAAAGATGGAGTGGGCAGCTGTTGAGATTGATCGGTACAGGAGATTTGAAGGAGATGGCCTGTGGTTTGCGTGGCGTGATGAAGCTTCTGAATGTAATGAGGTCTAAGGGAAGAGGTGTGGTGGCATCTTTTGATGAAGCTGATTCCTTTCCCTCCCTCCCTTCTTCTCCCTCTTCCCATCCCATCCCACCTGCCTCCTTCCCTTTTATTCCACCACTGACCTTACAGGATCTACATATATTTGTTGAGAGTTTTAGGAATCGTAAGTAGTCAACGTTAGTTAATGATCATGTACAGTTAGGAACTTTTTGATGGTTTGTTACTGGTTAAAAGACAGGGTATAGTGCGGGAAGGAACTGTTAGCAGGTAGGGATAACAGAATGTTGTGAACAAATCTGTGCATGACTTGGCTATGACATGATCGTACATTGAAACTATGATGAAACCATAACTGAAATTGAATTGTACTCCGTCAAATTTAGACGTTTATGTGTATTGAAAGGAAATGACCATTCTGAGTATCAACTCCAGTTATGTCGAAGTTCAGAAACTTTTTTTTGGGGGGACCAGTTTGCATTAGCACTGTGGTTCTATCTTTTTAAAGTATTTTTTCTTCCATCACCCTCTTTTTTTAAATTTTCTTTCTTTACTTTATTTCACTTCATTTATATATTTTCTGTTACCTTAAAGGGGATTGTCACCCATTCCCCCCCCACCCTCCCCCATTTTTTAAAAAAGTACCAAATCTTTTCCTTTTTATGGAACATGTAGAACATAAAGCCAGTTCCAGAAGGGGTCAAGAGCAAAGGGAAGATAGACTGGATTTTTTTTCTTTGGTGGGGAAGGAAGGGGCGGGGCCCTCATATTGGATATTCTTACTATTTTCTAATAGAGGAGAGTTACATGGAAGGAGAGAGGAAACTAAAAACAAACAGTGGTTGCCAGTCATTTTTGATAGCCTCGGATATACCAGTGGATGGAGGGGAGGAAACTAAAACAGTGGTTGCCAGTCATTTTGATAGCCTCGGATAAGCTGGATTAAACTCGAGAAAGGTGCATAGATATTGTGTATTTGTTTAAGACTGAGGAAGGGAAGGAGAGTGGGGAGGGGGCAGACATGCAGATGAAAATTGCTTGATGTGTTCGGTGTTAAAAAAAAGAAAAATCATTCTTTGTTTATACTGTGTACCTGAGTAGTGTGGGGTTTTGGTCACTGTCCTGATGTATGTTCGCCTGTCGACATCTAATAATGCTTTAGACCTCACAGTGCCCCCTCCTCCCCCCCTCCCCACCCATCTGTTCTTATTTTGCATTGATACTCTTGGTTTGTGATTTCTTCCTTTCTTATTCAGCCTTAGTGAAGTATAAATGTTTTTGTTAGTAATAAGAAAGCCTTTGGATGATTGTCTGGTCTTTGTTCTATGTTTTAAAAAAAAAAAAAAACAGTCAGTGATTTTTTTTTTTTCTCTCCGTATTTGTTCTGCTGAAACTGTAACTAAGTACAGATATTTTTTTGTTTGAACTGGATTGGAATGTCGGCTCTCAATCAGAGATTCATTGAGTTCAATTCAGAAAATATATATCAGTTACACTGTGCTGTTTTAATTCTGATCCTTTGTTTCTTTCTTAACCTTGTAAAGTGTGCTTTGTCATGCATTTTGTTCTCTTTGTAATATAAGATTTATCATTACATTACATAGAAACCAAGTAATGCCTTGGTATTTGCTACACAAAATTGGTTGTACAGATAGATTTTAAGAAAATCTTTGATGTGACAATAAACCAGACCATTCACTGACAGCGTATGTGCTTGTACGAATGAACCCTCCCATGTTGAAGGCCCAGAATTCCAAAATGTGGAAAATTGACATGTTGCTGTGTTTTAGACACATGCAGCATAGTAATGCAATAATTACACACACACACATTCAAACACAGCTGAGGAAACTGTCCCATTTTTTTTACACACAGATATCAATCGTTGCCTGTTCATCCAGGATGAGTTACGAGCTAGACATGTCTGTTGGATATGCAATGATGATTAGAGGTTCATTATAGTCAAGCTGACCCACACTGTGGTCCGATTATATGATATCACCATATGGCTCATTTGCATCACAGATTTTTGGTCTACAGTCTGGAATAGCAAAAAGAAAAATGTGCTGAAAATAATGTGCTGACTACCTCCCAGTAACCCAGGATCATGCTGATCAGGATTCACCCATAACCGCATCCATGGGTTGATGCATGTTTTCATCATTTTGTCCTTGACAATTGTGACGCACCTACTCCATATAATGACAGTCTACCGATTGGATTTTCTGGCCAAAGTTTGAGACTGTAATATGGGATATTGGTTTGAAAATTTGGGGAGAAAAGTATTTTGTAAGACGGAGACCATCATCTATTTGCTAATCAATATGTTTTTCATGTAATGGTTTCACAGATAAAACAAAATGAAACTGATGAGGTGTTTTCAGATTTTTGAAACTGCCACATAAATAAATGACTGAAACAAGTTAATCATGTATTCAGATTTGTAAAACTGCCACATGAATGACTGAAACAAGTTAATCGTCATACATTTCCATTGGTAATGGATACTTTTTTTTTTATACATGCCAGCCAAGCAAGACTGGAAACTGCGGAGTTTCTAAATACTATCAAAACCATTCAACGATCAACGTCAACATATAAATTTCATGGGATTAGACAGTGGGAGGACATCAAAGAAAGGGACATAACCTCGAGCACACATGTCCCAGGGGCGGCTGTAAAGAAGAAACGGCCTAGTGCCGTTAGCACACAGGACACTCCTTTTACATCCATTCCTGTACCACTCACAGTGAATCATGTTCTTTTAAGAGAGTTTGGAATTGCATGATGTTGGACATGAAACTTTACAGCAGACTCTATGTCCCGACTGATGTGATCTTTGAATTTCTGAAAGACGCACATGTATTCAGAATAAAGTCCACAAAAACTCGTGACACAACCAGCGTAGATCGAGTCCACCATGCACTAGGTCCAGCGTCATTGATCACCTGTCCAGCTCCATCGATCACGACCAGTCCCGCTCCAATAATCAACCTTTACCCTGGCCAGTTCCATCGATCACTATGTACCCAGTCCAGCTCCGTCAGTTACACTGAGCGCAGATCGATCGATTATCCCATACCGAGTCCAGCTTCATTGATCTCGCAGAGTCCAGCTTGATCAATCGTCATGACATGGTTCCAGCTCCATCGATCCTTTGTCATATAGTCTTAACAGGGTAACCAATGCCCGACGGGGGGGGGGGGGGGGGGGGGGGGGGGAATGGGGAAAGGTATGAGAAACATTGGCCATTGCGTCGTCTTTAGTACAATGACATATTGTTCTGTTTGCGCCAATCAAAATATGTTTCGTTCTGTCCGCTTACAGTGGGTCCAATAGAGCCGAAATAATCGCCATTTTCGAAGTCCACGACAAAGATTACAGAAGTCTTGCCCTTTCTACATAATAAAATGCTGTATGACTTGTAGCGTTCCATCCAAATCACAGATTTGGGGAGGAGGGGGGAGGGCGGGGGGGGGGGGGGGGGGGGGGGGGGGGGGAATGCGTGCGTGCATGCTTTTTTGGACGCGAGCATGAGAGAGAGAGACAGACAGACAGAGAGAGAGGAACAGCTCATATGCTTTTCTGCTTTTGAGGGTGTGTTTGTCAACAATTGAAAGTCAGTTCGCATTACTTTAAATCAGACATTGATTTCACCTCAGTGACAAAACACAAACTGTGACGTGTCTCCCACTTGACTCCTCATGCTTTTTCAGACAAACATTACATGAAAAGGCGTTTAGTAGTGGAAACGAATGTAACAGGTCTATGTGTTTTCTGCTTTACACTTCTTCATACCCATGTATTACTAGGCAAAAACATGCTTTGTCACACACGTCTCTTTTACTTGACGCCCTTTCATACCAACGTCGATCTGGCAAAAACATCCCTAAGACACGCATTTCATCTACTTGACGTCCTTTAATAATTATATCCGTTTGACAAAAAACATTCCGGAGACACGCATCTCGTTTACTTACCGCCCATTAAGGATCAGGATCAGGATTTGGGGCGTTGTATCAAACAACTTGGCCTATTTAGGCTTTTTACGCCCTTCCTGTATCATATATTTTCTTATGTCTGTTGGTCCAGTCGTAGACTAGCTCAGTCTAATTTATCCATCAAATTCATATTTTATTTTAGTTATTACTTCATGTTTATCTGTGAGGTTCTTAAATACATTAATACTATATAGGTGCACGTTTGATGTTAGTTGTTAACTTATTCCAAATTTTGGTTACTCTGTTTGTAAAACTAAGAATCATGTTTGTTTGAGAAAAATATTCCCGTGACACTGATCTCTTCTACTCAATGCCCTTTAATGATTATGTTTGACAAAAACATTCCCGTGGCGCGTATATCTCGTCTACTTTAACGCCCTTTAATCATCATGTTTGAGAAAAACATTCAACGCCCATCTTGCGCTGAAGTGGATGAAGATAAGTGATTGCTCGTTCATTTTCGTTGTCCTGAGTGTTTTGTATCTTGTCTGAAGAAGACCTAAGAGGTCGAAACGCGTCGTGTTTTGTCTTGTGATTCGTGTGTCTACCTTTTTTGGTTGGCGGTGCGTTTTTACTCACATTTAAAATTAACCCTCAGTTGAGTTTACATAAAAAAAAACAAACAAAAAAACTGATGCGACATATCGAGAATTACTGTTACCACACAGTTCCGAGCGCGTTCCTGTGTGACAGTCAAGTCCAATGTCTTTTTTTTTTCAGCGTATTTTGTTTAGATCACGAATATATTCGTGTGTTTGTGGGCCTACTCAGAACTTTGATTTTCATTGGGTGATTTTCTTTTAAATCTTCGTTTATTTTCTTTATCGGAGGTCTTACATACACATGATCTCTGTTAATTTAACGTGGAACTGTTTGTTTCTTTTAAATCAATTACGTCACGATGTTAACTGATGCGGTTTTGTGTGTTTATCGTGTGGATTGGTTGATAAATATTGACTTCATTCCATGTGGTAAGTGTAAGCTCCGTGTGTGTGTGTGTGTCTGCGCGCACGCGCCTTGTGTGTGCTTATACGTGCGTGTGCATATGCAGCTCAACGTATCAATGCATGAGTGCATGTGTGTGTCTGTCTCTGGGTGTGCATCGGCGATTTTCCTTTTAACCAATAAACTGCGTGTGCTTTTTGTTCCGAGTTCAGCACACTGGAGTAGAAAAAAGGTGCAGTGAGAAAGCATGCGGAGAGCAGAATAGCAGAAGAGGGAATAAACATGGGCTCGACGCATGGTCGTGAATATTAGTCCAGTCTGTGGTCTTCACACCTGACAGGCGGTTCACAGCAACGAGGGTAGCGAGAGAACTCTCGCCCGCTCGGCGGGTGTCTGCGTTTCACAGTACACCCTAGCGGCGAGCAAGGCTAGGAAAAGGCGCGAGAGTTCGGTAGACTATCTTGGGACTCTCTCGCATGCAAGGGGGAAAAAAAAAATGGCCGACAGTTGTAACGTCCTGTGGTTGGTGCTCTAAAAGTAGTGACGTTTTCTGGTTGGTAGACAAAACAGTCAAAATGCTGACCCTTCAACAGCAAGAAGTGCTTTAAGAGGCGGTCACAGTGTTAATTTGAGTGTTTCTCTTGCGCCCTTTGCTCTTCGCCCCTCGCCACTTAGTTCGATCCCTCGCCGTGAGTATAAGTCAAACATCTGGCAAGTTCTCGCGTCTACGAAATTCGCCGCTAGCTCCAGAGGGTTTACCACCAGTGCATTTCTAATCGTAGACATTATTCTTGCAGCGGTCAAACCTATTGCACACAAATGCTGACATTCAATTATCGGGACTCTTCAGGATTAAAAGGACATAAAATGGATCAGTCGGTTGTGCAGTTTCATGTATATCGAGCTTAAAACACACGCCAGCGGTGCTTTTCTCCTGGCACCAGAATGTTTTGTTGAGCATTACTGCCTCACCAAGGCAACGTGAAAAGCGTGTAACAGTTTGTTTGTCTGCTTTTGATCAGTCCTGAAGAATACAATATATTCCTCATCCATGAAAAAAGTAATACGTTTCTAGCCAAATACAAACTTTCAGATAAAGACTCCTCTCTCTCTCTCTCTCTCTGTGTTTTTTTGTTTGTTTTTTTTTTTTGTCCTGAGAATGTAAATTGGAGCTGTAGGTATGAGCAGTATGTTTGTTTATTTTCATGACTACATGTTTTACACTGTATCCTCCCTTTTGTGTTATTTTGAGAACTATCTTGAATAAAGATGTTTGAAAAAAAAAAGAGACTCCATTCAAGGGACATAGACAGCACAGCGTAAAGAAGTGAAAGTGCCGTCAACCACTAGGAAAGTAAAGTAAATACAAAAAAAAAAAAAAAATTAATAATAAAAAACGTCGAAATGAATCAAGAGTCCTACGGGCCCCATGTCATGCTAGAGCAGAAACAACGTGACTTTGCAGCACTATCAACAGACTCTCTCTTCTCGTCGATTAAAAATGTATGAGGGTCACAGACTCTCACATTCATTTGTCTGTGGTGAACCCACCCAGCCGTCACTCAAACAAAGGTTAAAGTGTTCTGAGAAAGGGAACGCTCCCAGCCCCACTCCACCCTTCTCTAGGGCTTATCCCCCCCCCCCCCCCCCCCCCCCCCCTTCACCCCTCTTAACCCACCCTCCTTCCTTACAACGCTTGTACTGATGATGACTGAAACCACAATATGACCTCACTTTGACGGTCTTTTTGTCGAGTAGGTCAGTACTACGAAACCATGATTAAAAGGCTAATCAACTGGTTTATTTGTGGGGTTTGGGGTTTGTTTATTTATTTATTTCTTAGATCGGTGTTCCTGTCTCCCCGATTTTGTGTCGGTCAATGGAGACCTCAGAAAGGAACAATTTTTTTTTTTTTTTTTTTTTTTTTTTTTTTTTTTTTAATCGTATAAAATGGTCGAAATGGGGAACTCTGTAATAAGTTTTCCCTACTTTCCTTTTGGTTTTTCTTTTAAAGGGGAAGACCACCCTATTCCTTTCACTGCTTCAGAGTTGCCTGCCTTCATTTGTACTTTTCACTTGGAACAAGACAATCGAATCGTCATGATCATGGCTGTTTTGTATCTAATTTTTTTTTTTTTCAGTTGGTCCATCGTTCTCTGCTATCGCCAATCTGCTTCACAAGAATTGTTCGTTCTGTATTTTTGCACCTTATTTGCTAGCGTATTTCGGGGTACTGACTAGGAGAAAAAGGGGAGATGAGAGGGGGAGGGGGGATGCGTCCGTGCAATAATCGTTCCAGTTAAATCGCCAGTCAGATCTGAAAAATTGTTGCTAAAGCTCCGCCCAAAAAACGCTGACAAACGAATCACAAGACAAAACACGACGCGTTTCGACCTCTTAGGTCTTCTTCAGGTAAGATACACAACACTCAGGACAACGAAAATGAACGAGCAATTACTTATCTTCATCCAGTTCGGCGCAAGATGGGCGTTGAATCTTCGTTTTCGTTGTCCTGAGTGTTCAGTATCTTGCCTGAAGAAGACATAAGAGGTCGAAACGCGTCGTGTTTTGTCTCGTGATTCGTTTGTCAACGTTTTTGGGGCGGAGCTTTAGCAAAAATTTTTCAAATTTGTTTAGATTTCCGCAAGCAGTCGCCTCACTTTGCAGTAAATCGCCAGTGCTGGAGGGGAAAAAAAAACAACAAAAAAAAAACCGATATATTCCATCACCCCTTCCCGGCCTTTTGCCCCAGTTAAAGCGACGTGACATGTTTTTTCGTTTTTTTTGTTTTGTGTTGTTGTTTGTTTTGTGTCTTAAAACCATCATCACATTTTCTCGTTTCTATTTTAGAGCTATGATTCCTAGGTCAAAAGAAATAACTAATGTCCTGATCCTGGCTTCGATGCGCATGATTCGCTATAAGATGCAGGCCTACTGTTGTTTAGGTTTTATCCGTAGGGTGTACTCTGCTCAGTAAATCTGATAGACAACACTGAGCCGAAGTCTAAGCTTGAATTCCAGATGGTACCGATATACCTTGTGGCTTTTCTTTGCTCACGTCAATGCACCACTAAGCAAATGCTTTTATTTCCAAATGCAGTATTTTTGCATTCCTTTCTGCAACTGTTCATAGGACTGCAACGAACCAGTACTTCCGCTTCTACGACCACTACTACTGCCACTACTACGGTCAGATCTACTACCCCTACTGCTTCTACTATTACTACTATTACTATTGCTGCTGCTGCTGCTGCTACTACTACTACTACTACTACTACTACTGCTGCTGCTGCTGCTGCTGCTACTATTACAACTACTACTACTACTACTTCCACTGCTGCTGCTGCTATTACTAGTACCGGGATCAACAGGACGAATAAATGATTCCCACATAGGGAAGCATTGTGTCAACAATATGTACATGGCCCATTTATTATATTTAAAGCAAAGTTGATGCACAGATGCTAAATATACAAAGCATCTGGTAGTGAATGAGACCAGAAAAACACACTGATGATGGAGGGGGAAAAAAAAAAAAAAAGAGAGAGAGAGAAATCAATACTGTATGCCCCAAATTACACATTAACAGGGAGAGAGAGAGAGAGAGAGAGAGAGAGAGAGAGACAGAGACAGAGACAGAGAGAGAGAGACTGTATGCCCAGAATTACACATTACCTGGAGAAGGAGAGATACAGTGAGGCAGAGAAAGAGAGAGAGAGAGAGGCGGGGGGGGGGGGGGGGGGGGGGGGGGAGTGAGGGACGGAGAAAGAGAGACAGACAGATAAGTAGAGAGAGAGAGAGTTCAACACTGTATACCCAACATACACATCGACAGAAACAATGTGTTTCAATGTCAGTCTGAAACTGCATGCAGGTCTACGTCTGCACAAAGTGCCGATAAAATCAACGAGAAACAGCAATACAGCTACAGTGAACGGTCCTACTAGTCCCTATCAATCACAAAGAAGGTGACAGAATTCGGTGAGTGGCATAGCCGGACATTGATATTACAACACATGAATAAGACAAACAGTCATGATCAAGACAGAAAAGGTTTAGATAATCCCATATTGGCCTTTTTCCGTTCAAAATCAATGTAACATTTTCGATACAATTAGGTTAAATTATACCAGTTAGACCAAGAGGTCAGGCAGGAGAGGAATTTTCCGTCTTGAATATAATTTAGAAGCATATCTCCGTAGCAAACTCTTATCATATTCTTTGCTAGAACAATGCCTTTGAAAATCAGGATTCCCTAGAGAGAGAGAGAGGGAGAGAGAGAGAGAGAGAATGGAACTAAATTCTGGTTTTCAACATCCTTCACTATTCCCTCAGTCTCTCTGATCATCGTCGAGTTCACACATTAGTTTCTGTGTGTCAGTTTAGGTTTAGTTCAGCACCTTTCCTCAAGGACCCGAAAGATGTAAGGGAGTCACAGGGTTTGGGCAGGTAAGGACACAGAACGCACTCACTTTGAGACGTCTTGCGCTGCCATTGATGTGTGCTGACATTTTGAGTCGGTCTCACGACAAAGCCTTTTACCAATCAATGCTGAAAGAGGTAGAATGGCAACGATGTGGTATCTCCACCTTAGAAGCTGGAGACTAGCAACACACAAGAATACTACAAGGATGTCCGGATTCAGAGATGGAAGTTCGAGCACATAATAAAGTCATTTCTCCTTTACAAACAGGAGTAGGTCATCACGAGGCATTCACTGCATGGGAGTTCCTGCTCTCTCATATGGGTGTAAGACACTCACTAGCCACAAACCAGTCAAAATGTCTGTGTCTTCACGATTCTTTTTTTTCCGCACAGGAGTAAGAAAGAAAAAAATCAAAGATTTAATGACACCCCAACGGTGTGTTGCTGACTGAGCGCAGTTACCGCCCTGCGCAAGCAGCCCAAAGCAATCAAATCCTTGGATTTCCAACCGGTACCTCTGACAACGTCAGTGACCGCGACATCCTGCCAAAATGCCAGAAGGGAAGGGCGCGTCACCCCCAGAGGAAGCACACCTAAGTTTGAACCGATTGAAGACACCGTGGCCGGAAGATGAACAGCAGCAAAATATGGAGTTTAAGACCAGTTTGCTACGAAAGAGACAAAGTCTAGGTGGTTAGTGACTCTGTCTGAATCGTTCAGAGACCTTTACCAAAGCGAGTAGGCCTCTGCTGCTAAGCGTAGCACCAAATTCGTCGGGTTGTCTTGACAATTCCAGAAGCATGTCCCTCCAAATCAGGGTTGAACGTGCAGAAATCTGGAAGGGGACATGAGTCCTACGAAAGATTCTTTACCTGCACTTTTGGCGCGGAAGGAAATTTTCTGCAATTCATTTCTGGAATTGGTCCATTTTTCATGATGGCCATAAGGGAGAGAGTGGATACCTCTTGGGAAAAAATTTCATTCGTTTAAAGAATTGCACACGCTAGAATACAAGGAATGAGTGAGTCACAATTACGATATATATATATATATATATATATATATATATATATATATATATATATATATATATATATATATAAAGGGAAGCCGCTTGCAAGTCATGTGCCCCTGACGTGGACCTGAATGACAAGAGAATATCCTAAACACACACGGCTGTATGGGGATATGCAGCCTTCACTTGAAAACAACTGGCAAAAGCATATGTGGGTCTGAAAGAGCCTGGTAAACCGTGTCATTGAAGGACAGACCTTGCGCGAGGACCATGAAAACTGGGTCGTTGCAAGTTTTGTCCACAAAAAGGGCCGCTTTAATCAAAATTCCTGGAGTTGGAAGAGCCGAGTCGAAGTTTTTCAGTTTCACTTTCATCAAGGAGGTCCATATACGCTACACCATATCCGGTAAGTTTAAGACCATACTTCGCGTGATATAAAGCTGATTGATAAATGAATTAATGCCGAAGGTGACAGAATTTGAGAAGAGGGTCTCGTGGCTACAATTTGGCAAATGTCTGACATACACATTTGCCAAACGCGCTAGTCAGACCTTGGGTACCCACCTACCTGTGGCTGTGCCATTATCATCAATATATGCATGTGCGGTGAGTGTACGCGTGTGTGTGTATATGTGTGTGCATAGGTGTGTGTGGGCTTGGGCCCATGTGTGTGTTCCAGTGTGCATGCGTGTGTGTATGGCGTGTGTGCGCGTATTCGAATGTGTGTGTGTGTGTGTGTGTGTGTGTGTGTGTGTGTGTGTGTGTGTATGGTGTGTGTGTGTATGCGTATTCGAATGTGTGTGTGTGTGTGTGTGTGTGTGTGTGTGTACGCGCATGCACGCGCGTGTATGTGTGTGTGAGCGCGCGCGTGTGTGTGCAGATGCGCATATGTATGCGTGTGTGTAATCTGTGGGCTTGTGTGAGCATGCTCCTGCAGGCACGCATGTGCTCGTGTATTTGTACGTACATGTGTGTACGTGTGTGTGCCTGTGTGTGTGCCGGGTTAAAATACGTGTGGGGTAAAGAGTCCTGAATCACAGCGTTTGAAATGGTAGTACATGCAAGAAAGCTTCGGAATTTGGAGCCGAAACAAACTCATGCTCAATATTACGGTAATAATAACATTTTCATTAGAATAGTATGCTTCATCCACCAACAGAGTCACACCAGACTTTACTGGCTCATGACCATGGAAGCCACAAGCGTCCGCCCCGTACTCGTCAAGTTCTCACAGCAGGACATTGCCAAGGTCTGCACCCTTTCTGATGCAAGCTTAGCTGGAAATCTGATCAAGCTGGATGCTTTGCCCAGTGCGCTGGTTTGACAAGTTCTGGAAGAGAGGCTCCTCAGGACAGAACTGCTCCCCATCACCTCAACATGCCGTCTTTATTCCGTGGACAGCATTGAGGCAGGGGAAGTAAAAAAAAAAAAAAAAAAAAAAAAAAAAAAGGCAGGCAACTATTCAGATAACCTCAGTACCGAATTGCATTCCACGTCTGGCCGGAAGTGGAGGTAGGATCACGCTCAAAAGCGACAGTCAGACATGATTTGCAGTCGAATAACTCGACCGGCCGACAACACGAATATCGGATTTGCACGACAAAGTCCACGATAGATCACCATGTCCAATACCATGTCCAATACGACGCAGGCATTACGTTGCTCAAGAAAGAAAGCAGCGAGTGCATGAAAAGCGAACAAACAAAAAAACAAAAACAAACAAGAGCTTTGTGAATGTTCTTAACAGAACACAATCTCTCGTACTTCATGCGTATTCGAGAAGTCCGAGTCGCTGTCAGAGCCTGAGACGAGGACGACGGAAGAGGCGCAACAGTGAATACTAGTAACGAAGCACACGAGAGGTTGGAGAGAAGAAGCCAGCAACAAACCTTCCTCCACATTCTATCCAGAAATTCGGCCTTCAGTCGGAAAAGGACTCAGTGTCTTGACGTTCTGAACAAACAACGTAAGGCGACGGCTGAAAAGCGTAGGGACACTTGAGTTGGGCAGTCATCAACATTGGAGTAGACGATGTCAGTATGTCCGCTCGCCAAGAGGCAAAAAAAGGAACTGACCCAGGGGAAGTGACGCTTGCACTCAAGGGAAATCAGTCAGAGAGCTTGAGGAAGACATTGAGGAGACATTGAGGAACAGAATATAGCTCCCTCATCTTTTGATATATTATTGTTATCATTATTATTTTATTCATTTATTAATTTCTCTATTTTGTTAATCTGGGCTTCCCTCATTGCTCATACCAAGTAGGTATAAGGCATTTGTTAAAAAGGTAAAAATGGAACAGAATATAACTTCTGGATCTTCTGATCTTTTTTTTTTTTTTTTTTTCATCTGGGTATCATGGTTGTGAAGGACGTTGTTCAAGGCAAGTGGAAATAAGGCATTTGTTTGGACAGATAAGTATGAGTAAAAAACAACTGAACAGCCTATGTACCATTCTTCAGTTGTTTTCTCTCTGCAACATAACGCCCTTTCTACATTGTGTGCCCAGTTCCATGTTCCAGACCACGCGTACCTCAGCCTCTGAAGCTAGCTGGAAGCAGCGACATGCGAAACAAACACGTCAGCCCTATTTCCCCAAGTGTCTGCAGACACGGTGTTCAGGCAGGCCTGAGCGCCTCTGCCCGCTGTGAAAGGCCCCGTGCCCCTTTCAGACACCCGGTCTTCACCTGACCCTACACACACACTTCAGCAGAGCAATAATTTCAGAACCCAGAGCTGATGGGACGTAAATGCCACCTTCTAACCTATCCGTTCACGTTAGGGTGTCAGTGGATTGTGCAAACAGATAAAAACACGGTATGCGCCGTTCCCCCCAAAACGGACGACGGGTGCCTAAATGGGTGAAACGTCCATACACAAATACGCCCACCACTCAAACGAGGGGATGAACCTTTATGTTGCTATCCATGAAATCGGAGAAAGCAAACTGTTTTCACAGAAGAGCAAAGGGTGTACAGTGTAAAATAGATTCACCCAAACGTTTGTGGAATGTTCCAACTGAAGCCACCGGATACAAACAGCTCACCGACTGTACAAATGTACCGTTTTAATTTGAATGGTGATTTTTACTGTCACCCATGATGAAAAGTTCTCAACGCACAGTTCCGAAAATACATCTATCTGTGATTGGAGGGAAAGAAACAAAGACAATCCGAAGATACATCTATCTGTGATTGGAGGGGAAAGAAACAAAGACACAATTCCGAAGATACATCTATCTGTGATTGGAGGGAA
>JADBJO010005255.1:111407-113907 GCA_016801955.1 Conus betulinus
CAGCACTTGTGTCTTAAGAGGATATCTTTTTATATTTTCTACTTTTCACAAGAAAATGTAGCTTGTTTTTGCTCTTTCATGATTTTTCTTTTGCTTCTTAGGTGGCACCTTTAGTTAGTTTTTTGAAAACTCAACAAACATACTATGGTACTGCACACCAGCCCTTTTCTGGTATAGCATTCTTCTTAAAACCGAAAAGGCAGAGGAGTCAAATTACCACTTTCCGCGGTCACTGAGGACAAACAATCAGGTTTCGAAATACCGGTATCTGACAGGAGTTATATGTTAATACCGTTATCTGACCAGAAGTTATATGTTAGTGAGCTTTCTCCCCATTGGAGATTGTCTCTCGCTTTGGAGACTATAAACTTGCCGAAGGTTCATTTTGAGAAGCATTTATTTATTCCCCATTCACCCACTCAAGCACATACTGTCAGTTAGGCAGAATCATCTACCACTGCAGATATGAAGGCTTATCACCCCCCTATTTCTATAATCTGAGACATAAGAGCAAGCTTTGTTTATAATTCAATATATATATATACACACACATATATGGTGAGAGAGAGAGAGAGAGAGGTCAGTGGGGAAAAGAAGACGGGGTGTGCTTAAGTCACATACGTCAAGGTCGCAGATTTTTCTTTCGTTTTTGTTTGTATGGGGTTTTTTTGTTTTGTTTTATTGGATTTTGTTTTCGTAATACGAAAATGAAATGGTGTGTGTGTGTGTGTGCACGTATGTGTATGTAACCCATGTACATATGCGTTTGTGTTATAAAGCTTATACCCTCGTATATCATTTCTTACTTCATTATTTCCTTGTTTATGCCGTGTGTGTGTTTGTCTGTCTGAGCGCGCACGTGGGATGGTGAGTGGGTGGCTTGTTTTTGTATACGTGCATCTGTGGGCGTTCGTCTGCGTGTATGTTTGTATTAGTTACTGCACATTTTCTTTTCAGTTAACATGCTTTTATTGTACAAAACTAAAAGATGTTGTTGCTGTTTACTTTTTTATTCGTAAGTTATAGAGCTTATACGAGATAGAACTCCATAGAAATGAAAAGAAAATAAACTAAAAAAGATTTTTCGATTTTTCGAAATCCTTATCGTCGTCATAATCACTATCATCCTCCTGATAACCCAGGAAAGGTTTACATGGAAGCACAAACAAGTGCATAGGGAAATCGCACATACGCTTAACACGGGCAGACGAAACACTACGCCACCGGAGCTTCCAACAGCGACGCTGCACTCGACAGACGGTAACAAATCAAGATGCAGCATTGCTGTAGCACGCGAGCATGGAAGCAGGGTTTACTGGATGGAGTGGATGATCAGTAGTAGCCTACACAGCAGGTCTTCCAGAATAGGAACTCCATCCAAAGATCACCAGGGAGAGTGGCATGAGAACGGTCATTGTTCTCCACCCAGGTTCATCACACCAAATAATTTTCTCACCGAACTCACTGTTCCATATGCAAGCAGCATGGAGCTAGCTCCCATCTCCGAGACTGAGAGGTCTGTCAGTCCGGGCAGCAACTGGAGGGAATCTGGCTTCCAAGTCAACGTCCTCGTCATAGAAGTTGAAGCAATGAGGGTTTGCAGGCTCATCTTGCGAAACAGCCGACGATTTCAGGCAAGAAGAGGACCAGAACCCGAAAGGCAATGGCAGAAGCAGCTGAATAAAGTTCCAGCGGGAACTGGTCGAAGAAGAATAACAAGGAACTCCATGAAGCTTAGATTGCCCAGCCTAGAACTAGCATCCGACAGCAATATCGGAAAGTCATTTGTCCAAAATAAATACCTAGATAAATGAATTACTAAACCAATAGATTAATAGTTTTAAAATAAAATGATGAGTAAATAAATAAAATGTGCAAGCTTTGAGGCACTCATCTATCCAGAAGGGACAGGTTCAAATCCCGACAGCGCCAGGCAAAGGAAAGAAGTTCTGACAGCAGAAGGGTACCTGGGAGTCATGACCTGCATGCGGCCCTTTCCTTTTGTCTGCAAGGTGTGCAGGGCCAAACGCTTGTCTGAGGGGGGTTCTTCTCCATATGCAAGTTTTCTGCTATCAAGCTCTCCCTTGAGTTTTTTTCTCACTTACTGTCATCGTCGTCATCGTCAGTATTAGTAAATTCATAGAGAGAAACAAAGTTGTGACGCTTGACGTGGATACATCTCCAACAGTCGCTCAAACTCACGCCGAACAATCGGCTCCGACTAGAAAAGTATAGAAAGCATTACCACGCCATCGACAAAACCGCAACGCGTTACAATTACAACACAATATAACAAAGTGCAACTAGAAAAAAAAGTAGCATGATATTACTAAAACCCAACGTAACACAATACGACGGCACAAATACAACACAATGTGACCTATACGACCACAACACAGCATGACACTCTACAACTACAACACGATGTAACAGAACACAGCTGCAACACAATACAACGCAATTTAACGAAACAACAACGCATGCAACTGCAGCACAACCT
>JADBJO010005255.1:116407-118907 GCA_016801955.1 Conus betulinus
GCTCTCAAAGTCTACATAGTTTTGTTGTGCGACAACAAATACGTGACATCATCATGTCACCTTGTTTAAAAAGAAGGGGTGGGGTGGAGGTGGGGTGGAGGGTAGGGTGGTGGCTGGTACTTACAAGGAATTTTTCTTTAGCGCTGCCTCAGGAAATGTGAATAGTCGCGCTTTCGTTTTTAATAAACTTGATATTGAACATACAGAGAAGAAAGTAGAAGCGTAAAGAATCACGCTTTTGGGAAGTTAAATAACTTAAACTACTACATCTTAAGGGTCGTGTGGCACATGACTGCAGAAATTTCCACTAACAGGATTTTAAAAAATCAATGCTGCTGAGTGGCTGCCGAAAACAGAGTTAGAGCGTGTTTGGGCGTTACATTCTTATTATTGGCAACTTCACTGACGTCAGACGTAACGACGCAATAATTGCTAACAAACGAAAATGCCCACACAGGACAGTTATGCATCTTCTCTCAAGTATTTAAAACCGAATGAGTCTGGTGGATTCAAGAGGTTTTATGAAGCGGGGCATAATTCAACCTCATCCTCAACCCCTAAACGGAGCTTTAAAAAAAATCACCCTAAAAGCCTATCTGACTCAGAAAATGGAAAACAAAAACAAAAATCAAAAAACAAAACAAACAAACAACAAAAAAAAAACAGTAGCTTGTGTGGTGTTTGATTTTTTGGTGTGAAATCACACAGGAGGGCGGGATCGGATTTGACACGACAATTTTGGTGTCAAATCCGACACCTTCCTCCTCCCCCCCCCCCCCCACCCCCACCCGCTCCTACCTGCCTTACATTTAGCATCTTTTACCATGACTGTGAGGAATTCTATATTCTATAAAGCAAAGCAATCCCGTTTCCCGTTACAAGACGCACGTTTTTTTTAAATATGATTTTTCAATAACATTACATTGCTGAGATGTGAATGAAAACTGAAAAAGATGTTTTAAAAACGTGATAGCACGTAGCACAGAGAAATAACAGAAAAAATGGAAAAGATTTATTTCTTAAATGTAGAACAACACTTTATTGACTAAGCGAATATATATAAGCGAATATCACACACACACACACACACACACACACACACACACACACACACACACACACACACCACACCACCACCACCACCACCACCACCACCATCACCACCACCACCACAACACAGCACAGCACAGCACAGCACAGCACAGCACAGCACAACACAACACAACACAACACACACCTCTTACCATATCATAGTGCTGTAAAATCAAGGCATCGGCATGTTGGAGCAGTTGCTGGACGAGAGTTCGGATCCCAGGTGACACAGACGCTTGCCCGGGTGGAAGAGGAAGGAGTGGCAGGAGAAGTCGGGTAGACACAGGGCCGCGCACTGCACCTTGCTCCTCACGGGGATCTGACCATAGGTCAACGACTGGGACAGGGCCTGGCCCGGACACTGGGACGGCCGTTGGAACAGCACGACGCTTTGACCACCGATGACGTAACTGTGCAGTGACATCAGAAACACGTTAGCCACCACCCACCCGGGTCGCCAGCGTCTTTGGGCGGCCAGCATGGAGAAAAAGTCGTCTGGGAGGTGGTGGTTTGGCCTCATTGTGGGGGTAGGGGGGATGGTGGTGGTGGTGGTGGCGGTGATGGTTGTGGTAGTGGTGGTGGTGATGGCAAGGGTGGTGAGAATCGTTTTTTCCTACACCACGCACGAAGTAAGATCCTAACTTCAGTACAGTTAGAACGCACGCACTCCAGTTTTCACAGCTGGTCTCTTCCTTAAGAAAGTATTTATTAAATATTGGCCATTCTGAACCAGACAGTAGCCACTGAATATGTGACCTACGGCAATGTCACCAGCTTTTGAACTCAAAATTGACGAATAAAACTTTGTCACATAATTCTTTCTCTTCTCTTTCCTTTCTTTTTATTTCATTTTCTTCTCGTAGTTCTGCTGTGGCTCTGATGGAGTTTACATTACCACAGACACAATCAAGACAGCGATGCTTCATGCACTAAATCCCAGGGGCTTACATCCAAAAATGAACGAATGAACACATAAATAGATAAATAAATAAACAAATATACTCATAAATAAATAAAACAAAAAGGAAACAAATAAAACAAAAAATCAAATGAAATAAGATAGAAGAATAATTCCTTGGGATGTTTCTACAGAAACGTTATTCCGAGTAGTTATACATCTCACGACAACGGCCTCAACAAAGGATAACGAACCAAGACCAGCACGGCACGAGCGACACAGCGACATGCCATGGTCAGACGTAGCAAGAGCCGAGCACTAGCCTACTGCTGTGCACGCCAGCCGAACAGACGGAGACAGGCAGAAGCAGCACGTCAAACAGTGAGTGGGCGGGGGGTAGAGGCATTCGATGACGTCTGCAGTCTTCCCTAGCGACTGTTGGCACCATGCGCTCTGGATACTGGCCTCTGAGGAACCTCTGTCTGGTGTGCATGGAAACCAGGTCTTTTA
>JADBJO010005255.1:123907-135068 GCA_016801955.1 Conus betulinus
CCTCCAACCGCATGTCGCACGGCATCTCCTTCTGTGAGCCCGGAAACGTCTCTGGCAAGGATACGGGGCGTTTGACAGGTAACAAACAACTTTCGTGGTGGCCCCTATATAACGAAACCGGCTCCCCCACTCTTCCTCCTTCCCCTCCCACCGTTAAAAAAAAACAAAAATGTTAATTGAAAAGCGTCATCGCTGCGTCATGTGATTTCTAAGACTTACGTGACGTGTGGGTGAAATACCCAGGAAAAACACCCTTACAAAAAAATCTAATTTAAAAGGTAAAAAAAAAAAAAGAAAAAATAAGAAAGAAGGGTAAGAAAATGAAAGAACCCAGCCGCAAGTTTCCATCAGTTTCTATTGACTCTTGCCGCGCTCCCTCCCACGTTCCCTTCATTGTCCCCCCCACCCCCCCCCCCCCCCCCCCCTCCCACGTCCGATCCCCATCCCCGTTTTTTCTAAATTTTTTGTTTAAACAAACACACTGGTACGTTGGTAGTTGAAAGCATTGTACCTGTGACAGGAGTATGCACACGAAGCAAAAGAATGTTAATGGTTACAACCATCTGACAAACTCGCCGAAACCCAATGGGAAAAATAAAAGCCCATCACTTAAGCAAGCGCGTTTTAAACCTTTCGGACTTCATACTTCATGGATGAACGGTGAACGCATAGGAAACGAAACGGGTCTGACATGAGAACCATGACGTATGATATGCTACTTGTGGGGACTAACAACACAAAGCAATTCATGAAACGGTAATTCGAATGCCACTTTTACCCATTAAGTATGATCATGGCTTATAAGAGCATCATCAACAGGAAAGCAATCAACGAATCCTTAATGCGACTGGTTCTGTTGCTGTCAGGAAGAGATCATTTACAATCATGATGATCAGAGATAGCCATACGTGGATTAGCTCACGTGGACAGACAGCCTTTTCAATCATGCGGTGCAGAGACATCACTAGTTTTCACGGCAGTGCACGCACGTTTCATTCGAAGCGTGTCCCATGCACGCACATTCATCTGGGCGAGCCCCTTGACGAACGGCAGACGAGGAGGACCAACACTCCCATGCATGCCACACGGAAGCACATTAGAAGTTCGCCAAATATTCAGCCCTACGAGTTCAAAACCCTCATCGCAGGCAAAGCGCTGGCAACATTAAGACTGATGAGTCACGAAACGAGACAGTGTTTAGTGTGCGGAACCTATCGACGCGATGGGATGTGTAAACATGCGATGTCGTATTGTGTTTTTCGTTTCGGGGTTGTGAATTTTTTTAACCACCGACTGCTTTGGTCTAAACCAGTTTCCCCACTGTAGGCGCTATGGCGAGGCACGACCCTGCCACCCCTCTATTAGTTCTCACCTTCTGGGATCTGTGCCATGGGCACGTGATACCACAATTGGGTGAACTGATAGGTGGAGGTGGGTCTCTCAAGTGGGTCTCCTCTCGTCCCTTGGCGAAGTGGTAGCGTCGCGGGACTCCCGGCTGGGAGGTCGTGGGTTCGAATCCATCAGAGTCATGTGGGTTTTTCTGCCCCGACCGGCTCCTACCCAGAGTTGAGTTTGCGCGGACTCAGTTGGGAAGATGGGACCACCTTGACCAACACTGCCTACTGAAAAAAGTCTGCCCTACTGACGTCATGACTGCATAGTCGCAGAGCCGGCGTGAGTGAGCTGTCCCTTCGGTGGGCGCCACGACCTTCGTCCAGCGACAGTCGCCATGAATTTTACGATATTGCCGACTCCCGACACATTCAGACCAAGGCCACAGACGTGGAAAGGCGATCAATGTTGAGGTCCCCATGAGAGCGGGGCATAAAGGGCCACAGAATTTGAGACATCTTTTTCGCTGGACGCTGATTAATGAGGATGAGGATGATGGAAAATGTTGCTGCAGATTTCCGTTCTGGTCTGAAACTGCGTGACAGGTGTTTCTCTATGTTTACTTTCATAAATATCCCAGCATCAACCACGCCAAAGAGGTACAGACACCTGCAATGTTGATCAAGAAATTTAAGCAACAGAGACATGGAAGTGTGTGAAACGAATTAACTATGTGGTCCCAGTCTTCCAAAACTGAGCCATAGCAAATCATCAGCTGGGGCAAAAGTAGGGGTCGGTCGGGGCCCACAAATAAATGATCACAGCGATGGTTAGTAAAGTAATCATTTGTCTTCATGTAGAAAACGTAAGTAGATTAAGTAGCCAACGTATCAGACAATTGCAGAGGAAGGAAGAGTTTTTTCGGCTAGGGACTCTGATTAAGGTTAATTCGCTGGTGAGCATTTTTTTGCGCAATTGTGCTGTTTGTCCCATTACCCCCAGTTTGGACCACCACAGTCCCGTCTTCGGTGATAACATCTACAATTGACACCAGTGAGTGAGTGTGTGTGTGTGTGTGTGTGTGTGTGTTGTGGTGTGTGTGTGTGTGGTGAGTGAGTGAGTTGTGTTTGTGTGTGTGTGGTGTGTGTGTGTGTGTGTGTGTGTGTGTGTGTGTGTGTGTGTGGAGTGAGTGTTTGTGTGTGATTGTGGTGTGTGTGTGTCGTGTGTGTGGTGTGTGGTGAGTTGTGTGTGTGCGGTGGTGAGTGTGGTGCGGTGTGTGTGTGTTGTGTGGTGTTTGTGTGTTGTTGTGTGTGTGTGTGGGTGTGTATGTATCACACTAGTGACTGGCACACCAGGGGCTTCATACAAAGAAATGGCAACGACAATCACAATAAATGCAATCCGTTGCAACACACGGAGCGTCGACATGAGCCTCTCCGGATATCCTCTGTACCAGTTTCTCACACCAACACACCGTGTCACATTAAACAACTCCTCCCGGTCTTCTATCTCCGTAGTTAACCAGTGATTATATATAGAGTTAACCAGTTTTTGTATATTACATCGATACGATGTTTTACACGAACGGTCATGAAGTAAAGTGCAAGGACGTAACTCCGGAGCTCCGAAGACGTTTGTTTTTGTGTTCTTTGCCCCAAAGCGAGATCATATGCAGCATGGTAAGAAGGCAGAATCATCGAGGCCGGATTAGCGTTGTTCTATTGTCTGCATCCTTAACCCAATCAAACGAACTGGGGTGTGTTTCATCTCGGTGGCTTCTGGTGGGTGTGTGGTTTATAATGTTGGGTTTTTAGAGTTCGACGCCCTCACACTGCGGGATGTATTTTTGGTCTACAGGGGCACACACTGGGAGGGGCACCGGTGTGGTTGTTGAGTGTTGTGTGAGGTATCTCTCTGGTCGGAATCCCGATCTCTCTCTCACCCTGACCGTGTTGGGACGGGTTGGCGGAGGACTTCGGTTGGAGGGAGGGTGTTTGGGGGGTTGTCATACATCGGTCCATGTGCGACTTCGTGCTACCTGGGGGGTGTCACTGGTAGTGAAGGGGGTGGTGTTTTGGAGTGGTGGGGAGAAAAGGTGTTGCGTAGGTGTGTGTTCGAGTCTGGTGGTTGTTGATGGTTAGGTGGGGGGGTGTGTGGGGGGGGGAGGTGGGGGGGGAGAGGGAAGGGGGGGGGGGGGGGGATGAGTGGGGGTGGAGGTAGGGGTGGGGCTGGATCTAGTTGATAGGAGTGAAGACGAATAAGGTATCAAGCACGAAATCCGGGGGTGGGGGGGGGGGGGGGGTACATGGAGTGGAGCGGGGGGTGAGTGGGTGGGGTTGTTTCCTTTCATAGCTGAGTAGTGTGTGGGTGGGGGGGGTGGTTAAGGGGTGGGGTGGGTGGGGGGGTAGGTGAGACGTCAGGGGGGGGGGAAAACTATGATTAAGTTGTGTGCGTTGTTTGGTGTGGGTAATGTAGGGGAGTGGTGGTCACTAGAAGTGTGGGGGGGGTGGTACTATGGTGGGGCGAAGGTGGTGTTTTGACAACTGTGGCATCGAATGGTTGTGTGGGTTTTGGAGGGTGGGGGTACACAAACGGTGAATCGGGTGGGGGGGGGGTGGAGAAAAGAGGGGTGGGGAAGCGAGGAAAGAGCCGAGGGGGGGGGGGGGGGGGGGTGGGGGGCGGTACATAGGGGGGCGTATAGTGGGTAATGGAGGAGGGAGTTAGGGAAGGGGAAATGATCAAAGGCTACAACTAGTTGCGAGAACACGTAGCATGCTGCCGCGTTTCACAACCCATTCCGCCGCATGTACCCAAGCTTTCCCACGATGGGGGCCGGGGACGGTCAGGGGCCACCGCCTCTCCCCAGGACACGCACAGCCACCCGTTGTGTGGGCAGCCGAACGGTAGGGTGGGCGGGGTATAAGGCAAGTAAGTGGGCGTACGAAAGAGGAGGTGAGTGCGTGTTGGTAGTTGTGTCAGAGGCGCTGTGTCAACAGGAAAAAAGTGCCCCCTGGTTGTCATGATTAGCTAAGGCAGGTAAGTGGGGGAAATGCCCGCCCCAAAACGGAAGCGATCAAAAAGGCAAGGACGGACTGTGGGTGGCGTGTTGCAGTACGGCCGGCGAAAGGCCAGTTGGGCCGTCCAACCCGGGTATACTGGTACCGGTTCTGCCTCAACATTGGAAATGTCTATGGATCCGATATGTGTGCGATACATACCAGGCTCTGAACGAGATATTGTGACAGGAAGGATATTCGAGAACCAACCAAAAAGAAACAAAAAGAGAAATGTCTTAAAGAATGTCAAAAGGAAATCTCTTCCCAAGACGATAGCAAATGGCCGGGCCAGATCAGGCCGATCTTTTCCTAGCACAGTCTACAGCGGTACAACTCACTCCAAAATTAGCTGGTGAACCAAAACATTATCAACAATATAATCACGGCAGTTTGTAGTAAACTTAACGAAGATGCCTTTGTCAAGAACTAACACCTCCAACAGTACTCCTTTGAAGGGAACAACTTTCCGAATAATTGTGATCTTCTTTCCGTTCAGTTAGATACTTCCCTTGAGATAAAAGCGAAACGAATGTGTTGTACACCAGAAGATTGTCTGTATGGTGGGTTTACCTCCACCAGCGACGGCCTTTGATCGAGGCGAGGGGTGGGGCACAGCTGAGAAGTTGTTTAAACCGTTTAGAACGAGTTATCGGCTCTAACCTAACTTTCCAACCCACACTGTTATTCCTATATTGTCGATTGGCTGTGAAAAGATTGACACTACAACTATCTGGCCCCAATCAGCAGAGGGCGAGAGGGAGGCGTGTATAGCAGGGGGCGTGGGCAGGGGAGGGTTGGAGGGGGGGGGGGGGTAATTTATGATTCTGTAATTGACCGTCCAGCCCATGGAGCTGGATGGGATATTGATGGGGTTGTTGGCATCCGAAAACTAAGGTGGATTTGAAACGGAAAGAAAGCTGTCCACAAGTAGGGCGTGCTTGTCTTTTTTCATTTCTTCTACTTCCTTACTTATGTTTCTCTTCTCACTCACTCACACACACACACAAACACACAACCCACCACACACCTACACCCACACACACACACAAACGCGCGGTCATGTAACTTTTTTTCAACAACTGCACGGGGGGTGGGGGGGGGGGTAGGGGGGGGGGGGGGGGTAGAAACGAACGGCGGTCTAGGACAAGGGGGGGGCTGCAAGAAAGGCCTGGGTGATGGAAATGGTGACATTTCCATTTTTAAGTGAATGGGTTGTTTTGTGGTAAGAAAACGTGATTGAGGGTGGTTCAGTGGTGCCGGCGCTGGTACGTTGGTTGAGGTGTATGTTAGCGCTCATTTAGTGCTCACGCTTCATTTTGATTAGTGTGTTCAATTTTCAGAGTGCATGGTCAGAAGCTGGGCATTGTAAGGGTTGGTGGAGCACATCCTGGGTGGCGAGATGGCATACGCGAACGACCGCAACATTAAGACACCACTGTAAATGCAGTGTCACCTACATTCTGGGTGAGTGGAAAAACCACATGCGGGGGGCACCACAACGAAAAACTTAAACAGTGGCTTGGTATAATAACATGGCTAACTTTGGAATTGCAATTTGTGTTTGAAAAGTTCCTAATTCGGGGGGTATGTCCTGGCGTTTATATGGGGGTTTCACCACAGTGTGCATACCTGGTGTTTGATTGTGGGAATTATTCCATTTTTCCCCACGGCGGTGGATTTTTTTTATAATTTTCTTTTTGTTTAAAAGTAAGTATCAGAAACTTAGGGGAAAAAAAAGGTTTATTGCCGAACTATGAACGACAACGTGAAAATGACACCTTTAAATGGAAGTATTGAAGGAGCTGTCCAACCTTATTACCCATAGGCACTAGAAATAGTCCATCGTATCATGACAACATAGCATTTATAAACCAAAAGCAATAGTCCTCCATAGGAAGAAAACATTATAGAAAACACAATGCCAACTCTTCTGAATTTGAGGCCCCCGGGCCCCACGTGGCCTTTTTCAAGAGAAAAAAAACAAAAACAATTAGACTACCGAGTCCAGTGACAGGTTCATACTCCAGCATACTGCAGCTCTCCAGCGAAGAAGAAGAGTGGCATTGGTAGATGGGGGTTTCTATAGCATTATATTGTTTTACAACATAGTTTCCCACAAATATTTTTTCAATATTTTTTTACGCGTCCCCCAACGCTTTAGTACCCTGAGTCTGTATGATCAAAATGTCAGGGCTGGGTGGGACACCGGGCTTTTTAATCTCTCTTCGCGTCCGTGTCTCTGGTTAATTAATCAAAGCATCAATGATCCGGTCTGTACATTACAGTGACAGGCACCGCTGTCCCGGGGAAAAAGTACACACAGAGACGGAGAGGACTCCAAAGATTAAACGAAGCGCCAGCGGATTTGCAAGAACCTTCCAGAAGTATAAACTGTCGCTGAGAGAGCAGTTAGCTTTAGTATGGACTGTCGCTGGAGAAATGCAGTAAGCTGGAGTATGAACTGGCCCGATGGAGAGATGCGCAAGCTGGAGTACGAACGTCGCTGGAGAAACGCATAAGCTGGAGTATGAACTGTCCGCTGGAGCGATACGCAGTAAGCTGGAGTATGAACTGTCGCTGGAGGGGGGAGGAGAGCAATTGCAGTAAGCTGGAGTATGAACCTGTGCTGACGAAATGCAGTAAGCTGGAGTATGAACTGTCGCGGGAGAGATGCAGTAAGCTGGAGTATGAACTGTCGCTGGAGAGGACGCAGTAAGCGTAGTGTGCACGTCGCTGGATCGAGCAATGCTGTCGCTGGAGAGACGCAGTAAGCTGGAGTGTGAACTGTCGCTGGAGAGGGACGCAGTAAGCTGGACGTGTTAACTGGTCGCTGGAGAGGACGCAGTAAAGCTGGAGTGTGAACTGTCGGTCGGGAGCGATGCAGTAAGCTGAGGTACGAAACTGTCGCTGGAGAGATGCAATAAGCTGGAGTACGAACTGTCGTCGGGAAGAGAGATGCAGTAAGCGTACCGTAAACTGTTGCCTTTTTTTGACGCACGACACGGGAGCCTACGTCCCAAACCACAGCTACTCAGCGCAGAGGAACATGAGGATGGCTTCGGGCACAAGTCGCGCTCCCTTCGTGTTGTGGCCCAGAACACCCCGTCAGTAGCTCCGGAGCTCTGCCCATTCCCAGGAGGCCCCATACGCCCCGTGGGGTTGCACACCGAGCAGTTTTGGCCTTGTCGTTGAACCACCAGCCTCCCCCGAACAGCTGCGAGCAGTTCTTGGAGTCGTTCAGATCGTTGTCGACGTCGATGGTGCTGAAGGGCCGGTGCAGAAGGTCGGATGGAGGCGTCGACGGAGGTTGGTCACGTTTTGTTTCATGGGGGTCATGTCAGCGGGAATCCCGAGCTCTCGTTGCCGACGTGGACGTAGCTTGTAGACCGCGAAGGTGTAGGTCTCTGTTGCATTCACCAGCTCAAGCTGAATCTGCACACCACCCGAAAACGGCGTCCGTTAAAAAGGAACGAACACCTTGCGCGCTTAGGCATTCGCTGCACACATGGAAACTGCGCCCCTCTGTCTGGGTCATTTTTTTTTTTTTTTTTCCTGATTGGTGTGGACGCGTCATTGCATTCCGATCAACGCATGTCGGGGACCTGCGTTGAGTCAGCGGTGCAGCTGCATCATGTTACAACCATGTTACTCGTGTGCCAAGGACTTTTTTTTATCAGAACGTTCGGTTAGTGTCACATCTGGAGGCTACAGAATGGAATCACTGGAAGACACAGACCTTACAGACAATTCCTTGAAATGGAATGAAAGTCTGCTTGTCCGCTCTCTCTCTCTCTCTCTCTCTCTCTCTCTCTCTCACACACACACACACAACACACACACACACACACACAAACACACACACACACACACACACACACACACATACACACACACACTCACACTCAACGCATGCTCGCGCAGCACACACACACACACACACACCACACACACACACACACACACCACACACACACACACACACACACACACACACACTCAACGTAGCGATCAAAATGACTACCAAGTTGCCCAAACACCCAGTTAAACTACCTGTCAGACTGTCGGTCCATCCGTCCGCCTGTCTTTTCCCTCCACTCTCCATACTTCAGCTGGCATGGTATGTCTGTTGCTTTGTCTGTGTGTCCGTCATCCATAATTATTCTACTTGGTATGGTCTGTTGTCCGTTACATGTCTGTCTGTGTGTCTGTCTGTACGTCGGTCCGTTCGTTTGTCCCATTATCCATACTTCAGCGTTGTATTTGTCTGTTGTCAGTGACATGTCTGTCTATGTGTGTCTATTCTCCAAACTTCAGTTTGTACTGTCTCTTGTCGGTCATGTCTTTTTGTCTGTTTGTGTTTGTGAGTCCATCTTCTCCATACTTCAGCTGGTACAGCCCTGTTGTCAGTGACATGTCTGTGTCTGTGTCTCGGTATCCATCTTCTCCATACTTCAGCTGGTACAGCCTGTTGTCAGTGACATGTCTGTCTGTCTGTATCTGTGTGTCCATCTTCTCCATACTTCAGCTGGTACAGCCTGTTGTCAGTGACATGTCTGTCTGTCTGTGTCTGTGTGTCCATCTTCTCCATACTTCAGCTGGTACAGCCTGTTGTCAGTGACATGTCCTGTCTGTCTGCGTCTGTGTGTCCCTCTTCTCCATACTTCAGCTGGTACAGCCTGTTGTCAGTGACACGTCTGTCTGTGTCTTTGTCTGTGTCCGTGTCTGTGTGTCCATCTCCTACATACCTCAACTGGTCCGCCATGGCATGTCTGGGTCTTTGTCGTGTCCTTGGTGGGTCCATCTCCTACCGCCGGGTGTCGGTGAGGAGATGCATGTGGCGCAGGCCCAGCCAGTGGTCCTCGGAGATGGACCCAAACCCCAGGACGTAGTCGGCCCAGCCCCGGGAGAAGCTCAAGTCCTCGCGTCGACGTTTCATCAGCACCGTTCGCCCCTTCGACGACGTCCTGTCGCAGTACACCTGTACACAAGTACACAGGGAGGGGGGGGGGGGGGGGGGAGGGGGGGGTAAGGATGGTGATGGTGTACGTGGTGTTTGTTCTTCTTGCTTATCTGTGTCGTTGTCATCAATGTCGTCGTCCTGTTGCAGTTGGTCTGTTCGCGAGGTGGTTTGTGGTGGTGGGGGTGGTGGTGGGGGTGGTGAGCGTTATCGATGTTGTCGCTGTTGTGTGTCGTTATGAGTTGTCTTGTTGATATGGATCTGTTCGAGAGATATAGATGTTGTCGTTGATATAAATGTTGTCATTACTGTTGTTTTATCAGTGCCGTCATTGTATTGCTGTAGATGAATTGCTTTTCAGGGGGTGATGTTCTTGATTACATTGTGTTATCATTGTCGCTTTCAGTATAGTCCATCCAGTTTCTCTGTTGACAGGGGGTTGCGGTGTATGTTGTTTAGATATGATTGTTATTGTTGTCGCCATATGTGTCGTCGACCTGCCACTTAGATATGTACGTAAAGGATGGTGTGAATGTGATCGTTTTGTCATCTCAAGCGTCGTAATGTTGCGTGTACATGGATGATGGCATACGTTACTGGTTTCGTCATTGTTGACTTTGTCATCGTTGGTTTTGTCCTTATTTCTGTTATCGTCGTCGTCGTCGTCAGTGCCATTCTTCTATCGCAGTAAATCTATATACATGGAAACTGCTTACATGATCGTTATTCAGTTCAATTCAGTTCAATCAACTTTTTTTTGTCCATCGAAAATTTTTCTTCTGCTCCACATCATTTTACAAGTACATAAGACATTATACATCGTTACATAAAAGCCTGTGTTAGTATATGTATTTATATATACATCAGCACTCACCCCCACCCACCCCCCACCCACCCCCACACACATACATGCACACACATACGCACGCACCCACACACACACACACACACACACACACAGAGTCATAGTCACAGTAAAGCATAATAATGCAAACTGAATTGTTGATGTCTGAGAGACAAGGGTCATGGCAGTCAATCACAGGCTTTAGAGTTTAAAATGCTAATGGCACTTGGTATAAAGGACTTCTTGAAGACCTTCTTCTGTGCTCTGGGCATTCTGTAGCGCCTTCCTGATGGAAGTTTTCAAAGTGGCAGTGGTGTGGTTGTGAGGGATCGTTATAGTTATCGCCGTCGTTGTCGCAGCAACTTACAGAGCAGCTAGGTGTTGCAATGACTGCAAGAAATATTGAATTATAAACAAAGCTTGCTCTTATGTCTCAGATTGTAGAAATAGGGGGGTGGTAAGCCTTCATATCTGCAGTGGTAGATGATTCTGCCTAACTGACAGTATGTGCTTGAGTGGGTGAATGGGGAATAAATAAATGCTTCTCAAAATGAACCTTCAGCAAGCTTATAGTCTCCAAAGAGGGAGACCATCTCCAATGGGGAGAAAGCTCACTAACATATAACTCCTGGTCAGATACCGGTATTTCGAAACCTGATTGTTTCTCCTTGCGGTTTTAAGAGAAGATGCTATACCAGAAAAAGGCTGGTGTGCAATACCATAGTATGTTTGTTGAGTTTTCAAAAAACTAACTAAAAGTGCCACCTAAGAAGCAAAGAAAATCATGAAAGAGCAAAACAAGCTACATTTTCTTGTGAAAAGTAGAAATATAAAGGGTAGATTTGTACAAGGGAAGGGTGCGGGTTATCGGTATTGTTACCATCATCGTCACCAAGGTCGTCACCCTGTCGATGCAGAGCGGGAAACAGGACAGACACATAGATGGAGGATGTATTGCTAGGTCAGCTTGTG
>JADBJO010005255.1:137247-139747 GCA_016801955.1 Conus betulinus
CTCGCAAAGGAACAATCCTGAACAAAGAACATTCTCTCGCAAAGAAACATCCTCGCAAAGAAACATCTGCACAAAAAGAACATCTGCACAACGAACCATCCGCAAAGAATAGCCCGCAAAGGAAACTCCTGCCAAAGAACATCTCGCAAAGAACATTCTCGCAAAAGACCACTCGCAAAGAATGCCCGCAAAGAACATTCCTGCCAAGAACATCGCGCAAAGAACACCTCGCAAAGAACATCCCGCAAAGAACATCCGCAAAGAACATCTAGCAAGAACCATCTCGCAAACAACATCTCGCAAAGAACATCCCGCAAAGAACACCTCGACAAAGCAAGCAAAACAGAGCGCCTGTGCAGCCTAACCGGAACAAGGAAAAGGTTCCGACCTGACTCGTCTTCATCAGATGCTGATCACGCCAAAAATAACCTTACCCCGGCTGATGTGTGGTTTCTGTTTCATAGATCACCACAGAAATAGGGCCTGGTTCACATAGTTTTGTTTCTCTAACAGAGAGCCTTTCATAGACATAGTTAACACAGTTCTATTTCCCAACATAGTCTATCAGATAGACCTAGTTAACATAGTTCTATTTTCTCCAACAGGCACAGGCATATCATAGGCCTAGTTAACTTAGTTCTATTTCCAAACAGAGCCTATCAATAGATCTAGTTAACAGTTTTATGTCCCAACAGAGCCTGTCATAGACCTAGTTAACAGTTCTATGTCCCAACAGAGCCCTGTCATAGGCCTAGTTAACAGTTCTAGTTCCCCAACAGAGCCTGTCATAGACCTTGTTTAACAGTTCTATGTCCCAACAGAGCCTATCACCCAGACCTAGTTAAACAATTCTATGTCCCAACAGAGCCTATCACCGGACCTAGTTAACAGTTCTATGTCTCTCTACAGAGCCTATCACAGACTTAGTCAACACAGGTTTTACGTCCCAATAGAACCTTATCATAGACCCAGTTAACATAGTTCTATGTCCCAACAGAGCCTATCAAGACTGAGTTAACAGTTCTATGTCCCAACAGAGCCTGCCACAGACCCAGTTAACATAATTCTATTTCCCAACAGAGCCTATCACAGACCTAGTTAACTTAGGGGAATTAAAAGTAAACAAAGCAGACAATCTCATAGCACACCATTTCCGCTGCCCCCAACCTTTTGGAATTCACTGCCCGCCACTTTACGAAACCAGCCCACCTTGTCTGTTTTAAGTACAGTCAAACACTGTGATCTTTTTAACCCATACATTTTGACAATGGCTTCTTCTCTCACACTGTGAGGACACACACTAATTTCTGGAGTGAGACAGATGTGAAGTGTGAATGACTGAAAGTCTGAAATGGTGTATGAGCTGTGAAGTGTGGAATGGAATGAATGAAATGAAAGTCTGAATGGTGTCTTAGCTGTGAAGTGTGAATGAAGAATGAATGAATGTCTGAATGGAATGTGAATGTGAATGAATAATGAATGAATGTCTGAATGGTGAAAGTTAATGGTGTATTAGCTGTGAAGTGTGAATGAATGAATGAATGAATGAATGAATGAATGAATGAATGAAGGTCTGAAGGTTTGTATTAGCTGTGAAGTGTGAATGAATGAATGAAGGTCTGAATGGGTGTATTAGCTGTGAGGTGTGAATGAATGAATGAATGAATGAATGAATGACAATGAATGAACTGAAGGTCTGAATGGTGTATTAGCTGTGAAGTGTGAATGAATGATGAATGAATGAATGAATGAATAATGAATGATGTCTGAATGGTGTATTAGCTGTGAAGTGTGAATGAATGAATGAATGAATGAATGAAGGTCGTGAAGGTGTAATAAGGTGCTGTGAAGTATTAGTGTGAATGAATGAATGAAGGTCTGAATGGTGTATTAGCTGTGAGGTGTGAATGAATGAATGAATGAATGAATGAAGGTCTGAATGGTGTATTTAGCTGTGAGGTGTGTGAATGAATGAGATGAATGTCTGAATGGTGTATTAGCTGTGAAGTGTGAATGAATGAAGGTCTGAATGGTGTATTAGCTGTGAAAGTGTGAATGAATGTAGGTCTGAATGGGTACATTAGCTGTGAAGGTGTGAATGAATGAATGAATGAAAGTTTGAATGGTGTATTAGCTGTGAAGTGTGAATGAATGAATGAATGAATGAAGGTTTTAAATGGTTGTATTAGCTGTGAGGTGTGAATGAATGAATGAATGAAAGTCTGAATGGTGTATTAGCTGTGAGGTGTGAATGAATGAATGAATGAATGAATGGAATGAATGAATGAATGGTGTATTAGCTGTGACATGTGGTGTGAATGAATGAATGAAAGTCTGAATGGTGTATTAGCTGTGAGGTGTGAATGAATGAATGAATGAATGAAGGTCTGAATGGTGTATTAGCTGTGAAGTGTGAATGAAATGAAGGTCTGAATGGTGTATTAGCTGTGAAGTGTGAATGAATGAATGAATGAATGAATGAAGGTCTGAATGGTGTATT
>JADBJO010005255.1:147247-149747 GCA_016801955.1 Conus betulinus
GCAGCCCGCGATGCGAAACACTAACCATCGGGCCCACGGCGGCAGGTTTTGACCGTCAGTGTTGCTCAAGCTGAACTACATATGTTGAACTTTCCGGCTGGAGACTTACAGATGATTTAGAAAAAGGCCGACCTGGATAGTTCGTTACTGACCCCTTAGAAGAAGCTGGATTTCCATAGAGCCGTCACCGAAAAACGACAACGACACGACAGAAATCCCGCTGTTGGAAAGCATCCTTCCCAATCCACGGAGCTGAAATGGTGAAAGTCTGTAAAGCTTCCAAACGTAAGATGCCATTTCACAGCAAAGCAGCAAAAGGAAGGAGTCCTTTCGTCGTACACATCTGCCCGGACGCAAGAATCGCACCTGATATTGGATCTCGGGTGTCGGTTGACGTCTCCAGGGGCCGGATCAGCAACATGAGAAGGGGGGGGCTCCAAAGAGGGTCTAAATGCCCTGCTCCAGTGGAGGTATGGAGGGGACACGTGCAAGAGCGCGCCATTTGTGCCCAGCTAGGGGGAATGGGTGGAGTGGAGAGGGGTCCTGAAACTCCAGAACCCACACCCCACCCCTACCGGTCTTGGTCTTGGTGTGGCTCTGCATGGTGTCTTCCCTTTACGCAAATCTACAACGGCTTTAGGCAGGCAGGGAAGAGCACTCCTCATGTCTCATCGATCTAAGAATCGTCGGTCTACGCCTAAGTTATCGATCTCGGGTCGTAAACTAAACGTCGGCGCAGTTAATCAATAACTTAGCGCAAGGTTTGCAACTAGATCGTAGCACGAAGTGTTTATAAAAATCAAAAAACAAAACGAAGGAACAAAACAAATTACAAAACAGACACAGCGCGTTTCGAGCTATTGGGTCTTCTTCACGCAGAACAAACCATACAATTCAAAACAATGGAAACAAAGGAGGAGGAGCAAGCTGTCACGTCCAGTATGGTATTTACTGCGCTCATGTACACGAATTACATGTGTGAAGAAGTGATTGGCCAAGAGAACACTTGACAAACACAAAGCTGGAAACTGCCGAAGGCTTCCGTGTGGGCCTGTCCGTTGTGTGAAGCGAAGCGAGGCAACATTCTGAACGGACAAAGAGCCCACCTTTCAGCCATACACCGCCTGTGGCAGTCTCTTGACTTCTGATACGACACCGAGCCTTGAAAAGGCGACGACGACATTGTGCCCCAAGACACATTGTTAGATTAATTCAAATAATTAAGGCTGAATGCTTGGAACACTAAACATTCTCATGGTCTTACTGTGTCTGCAGAGGGAAAACATTTCTGTGCGTCATCTTTTGTTTGAATGCTCAGTGTGTTGACCTCGCTCTATCAGGAGAAAGGTATTGAGCTGACTAACTTTGATCAGGTCAATACTGTCTTATACGGTTCATATGTCGTTGAAATTGTCACGGTTATTTCGAAGTCACAGCGTGCAAAAGTTTTGTAAAGTTCAACAATGTGTGTGTACCACTAGGGTATTTCACTATGTAAATATGCATGTATCAGATGTGGGTTGTGAAAGTACTGACGTGGATCATAAGTTAAGTGTGGAGGCGTTCGTTTTTCGTTTTTCTTTCTTTCTTTTTTTAAAAAATAAGTGTCTGATATCATCTGGCGATGAAAAGACATTAAATAAATAAAACACGTGAACTGAAGCGAACTGAAGGCGACGACATCTTCACTGAAGAATACGACCACGACTTCTTTCCTGTAATTTGGACATGAGCAACAGATGAAAATATAACAATTGAACCGTTCTTCATATTTTGCCCGCTCTTCAACTTTCACGACTGACTCGCCACGGCAGTGCAGATGACATTCGAATCCGGGGGGTCAGCTCTTGTTCAGGTTTCACGTGCTACGACTTCAATTCACGCCAGCTTCCTCGGGTTGTCTTTAAACCCTTTAGTCCAGCTGCCGCACGCGGAAGTGATTTTTACGGGGAGTAGGGTGATTTTCCACGGGGGAGGTGTAGGGACCCACATGACGCATGGGTGAACGTTCTGTCCTAGCCGTAAGGCCTCAAACGGCCTCTGCAGCAGAGGTGTGAAGGACAGACTGTGTGCGTTATGGGTGGGTCAATCCACACCAGCATCTCTACCTACATATCATCCCAGTTGAGCGGGCATCTGGCAGGGCAGGATCTCCTCGGGTGAGGATGCAAGGGGCGTGTGCAGTGGTATAGGGGGGCTGTCGTGGTGACCTGACCGGTGACAGGCTACAACCGCAGGCGCTGACATTGTGATCGTGCGAACTTTAGTGTGGCTGAGGGTAGGGGAGGGTGGCGGGCGGGTGGTGGTGGTGGTGGTGGAGGTGGGCCAGCATGGTAGTCACAAAAGGCCAGAGGTCAGTAGAGGCCAGAGGTCAGTGGTCAGGAGAAGAGCCATCCAAACACAAACAAAATAATGGCAACAAACAAACAAACAAACAAACAAAGCCGCGAACAAACAAAGCTAGAAACGAAACGATGCGCAGTTGGGAACTGTAACGACA
>JADBJO010005255.1:154747-157247 GCA_016801955.1 Conus betulinus
CCTCACCACTGATCTTTGAAGAACTGTGTAGCCACCTACATGCAGCCACACTCAACCTCCCCCCCCCCCCCCCCCCACCCCCCCCTCCTCTTTCCATGGCTTTCCTGCATTTTTCTCCCCAAATCCATCTCCTCATCCCCTATAGGTTGATCCTATCCCCCCGTATATATATATATATATATATATATATATATATATATATGTGTGTGTGTGTGTGTGTGTGTGTGTGTGTGTGTGTGTGTGTGTGTGTGTGTGTGTGTGTGTGTGTGTGTGTGTGGAGAGTGGAGAGAGAGAGAGAGAGAGAGAGAGAGAGAGAGAGAGAGAGAGAGAGAGAGAGAGAGAGAGAGAGAGTGCAAATACGAATACGGCAATTTCTTCAGGGTAAGGCCATAAAACCGTATACTGAAGGGGGTTATACAGAACTAACCAATATTGTCATCAAACAAAATGGAAAAGCAAATGCATACACATCATGTAAAAATGCTAAGAATGTACAGTCCGTGACCTGTTTAGTCTGTCACAAATGTAGGTAGCAAAATCTTGTAGCTAGAACCATTTTGATGTGTCTCTGTATTACTTTGGCTTTATAGACTTCTCTCTAAAGTCATGGAAATCAGGGCAGCAAAGTCATGAATGTTTCGTCTTCCTTGGCCACACTGCAAAAGCAGCGTGTCTGTTTACTTTCATTCAAGACACTTTACCTAAAACATCGACAAGCAGCATCCGAAAAAAAGTCTTTGCGAAAAAAAAAACGACTGTAAATTCCTCATATAAAAAGGGCCTTAGGGGGGGCTTCACTGGCGTCAGAAGTACTTGAGACTGAAGGATTTTACCGGCCTTTGAAGTGAGGGACTTCTGGTAATTGCCCACATCGACAGTCCTGTTCTGAATAATTCGTTCATGGACCTTTGGTGGTGGGAAGGGGGGGGGGGGGGGGGGGGGGGGGGGGGGGAAGGTCAAGCATTATCCCTGGATTAGGAAGTCAAGGAGAAAAAAATCCGTTGGACTCTGGCCACTGAAATCAAAAAGAAATGAAGCAGCACCGTGTCTTAGTGCCCTGAGAAGTGCTTAATTTGTCCCCTGTCATTGAACTGCAACTCATCTCGCCCGAAGTTTGACGACTGTGATGCGTTTCTCAAAGCTAGAAAGGTTTGGGGCACACCAAATACTTCAGATTTAGCTGAAGGAAAACATCCAAAGATAGTCTACAAAATAAGAATGACAAATCAAATGTTCGAGATGTTTTCAGAGAGTGACAACCGTGTACGACAAAGAGTAAAAGACCGAACATGAAACCTTGTGGAACACCATGTAGACGAGGAAGTCAGTCATGATTCGTTTTCTGCTTATAAGAAAGGGTTGAATAAAAACAACAACAACAACACAACAACATGCCGTTTGTGCCAAAGACATTCTTAAACCCTTGAAAAAAAAGGTGCAGTGGTAAGGGATATCACAAAGCTGCACTGAAATCTAAAAGGATGAGAACGGAAAACCTGAACATTGTCACTGGCACTGAAGAGATCGTTCAGCACTCTGACCAAAGCTGTGGTCAGTGCGGCAGTAGGCGAAAGTAGAAGAAAGGCCTCGGATATTTTTTTCCCCAACACGGTAAAGTGACTAAATCAGGACAACATTCTTCAACAGCTTGGACAGAAAAGGCAAACTTTGAAACAGGCGTGTCGTCATGAATTCATCAGAATCAAAGATGACCTTCCTTAAAAGAGACAGAGTGAACCAAGTTGTTTGTAACTCATCAGACTCCCCCGAAGATGGAGTATGACTGCCTCAATGGCGGGATAAAAGAAAAACGATCATACACACAAAATTCCACTCCCTTTGTTGGGTAGATGGGTTTTACTACTTGTCTGTCCATATAGGGAGTGTCCGCAGGAGTATCAGCCTGCGTACACAGAAAAAGAAGAAGAAGAAGCTCATCAGACCACGTATGCCTCATCAAGGCTGAATATGGACTACCGCTCGGACCCCCATAGCGAGAATGAAAGTGAAGACTGAAGAAGGTAGTGCTGGTCGAAGTATGAAGACACAGTGTTCACCCTGCGTTGTTTGTTGTTGTGGCTCACCAGGTGATCCGTAAGTCTTGGCGTTTAAAGCTTCATCTGGCGTTTTGTGCTCGCTGCGAACGCATGGTGGCAGCCGACATTTCTAGATTGAGCTCAGACACTTTATTTTATCAGAGCTCTCACTCTGTCTCTGTCTCTGTCTCTCTCCCCCCCCCCCCCCCCCCCCCCCCGTCTCTCTCCCCGTGTGTGTGTGTGTGTGTGTGTGTGTGTGTGTGTGTGTGCGTGCGTGTGTGCGTGCGTGCATGCGAGTGTGTGTGTCTGTGCGTGTGCGTGCGTGCGTGCGTGCGTACATGAGTGTGTGCGTGCGTGCGTGTGAGTGTGTGTGTGTGTGTGTGTGTGTGTGTGGTGTGTGTGTGTGTGTGTGTTAGTGTGTGTGTGTGTGTGGTGTGTTGTGTGTGTGTGTGTGTGTGCCGTGT
>JADBJO010005255.1:162247-168105 GCA_016801955.1 Conus betulinus
TACCGGAACAGCGGCGAACTATGGCCTCAAAGTTGGGGCATGACGTCTTCGTCATTAAGAAGATTCAGAGGCGAGGCTATTTCTGTTCTTCTCTCTACTTTCTTCGTGGGGGGAACCGATGACGTCATGGCCTGCACAAGATGCCAGGAATATGGAGGAGAGAGCGGAGAAATCAGTTGGGACATTCATCTGGGCATTGGCGGGGATCACATACGCACAGCCACCCATCCACCCACACCACACACCCACAGAGACACAGACACGTATATGAGCGCACGTGCGAGCGCGCGCGCGCGCACATACACACACACACACACACACACACACACACACACACACGCACGCACGCACGCACACACGCATCGCACGCACGCACGCACGCGCACACACACACACACACACACACACAAACACACACACACACGCACACACACGCGCGCGCGCGCGCACACACACACACACACACACACACACACACATAGAGAGAGAGAGAGAGGATCGCCAATTTCCCATTCCCTGGCCAGGGAAGGAACATTACAATGGCTTGAAGAGGTTTAAATAAGCATTGGAGACAGTGACTGCCGCAAGACTGCCTTTGATGTTCTCATTTCTAGCCTCTGAATAGATGGCTCTGTTCATACACTCACTCACTCACTCACACACACACACACACACACGCACGCACACACACACACACACACACAAACATTCGTACATTAAAAAAAAAAACACTACCTTCATTTCATATCTCCACCAATGCAGCATTCTTTGATTGGTTTTGTGTTAGTAAACACATCCTTGACCATTTCTTTTCTTTGATCCTCATTGTCATAAATCGCTTGCCGTCTCATTCCTGTCATGTTCCCATGAAAAACGAGAAACAAGTTACTGGAAGACTGTCAGTGACATCTTTGACAAAACAACAGTCTATCCATCATTCATTTCTTACGTTCTGTCATTTTGTCTTTGCAACCTCCAGACATTGATTTTTAGTTTTTCTTTTTAAAAAGTCAGAACCCAAATATGAAAAGTCTTCAGAGAGTATTTTCTAAAAGCTGATTTAGAGGTTTTGTTTTTTTTTCTAGGATGCAGAGCCCAAGTGTAAAAACTCTTTAGAGTAAATAATTTTAGACAACTGACAGTAAACAAGTGGGGTTCTTTTCTTTGCTCCCATAAGGAAACCCTAACACAGAGTAACTTTTATTCAAGACCGGCACAGCTTTTTTAAACTTGAATAAAGTCAGACAAATACAAAGACAAACAAAAAAAAAAGTGGGGGAAAAAAAAAAAAAGCGCAGGCCAACAACTAAATTGTCTTCATAGTAATGACTTGGCAAAACTTTGAGCTTAATTAAATCGAGGTTATTTGTATTTGTTTCTGTCTGTCTTTGTGCTTGTCTTTGATCTCCCTTGCATCCTTGGGTGGATCCTCAGGCGTAGGCTCAAAGATTGCCCTCTACATTTTATACTATTTGCATAATATCTGTAGTTTTTCAGCAACTTTTATCCTCCCCACACTTTCGTTTGGTTTCCCTTTACTACTCTTCACTGGCTGCTTCGGGGGTGCTGCTGCTGGGATTCTTTTTTGCACCCTTGGTGGTGAGAACACCACGGTATTATGGACTGTGGTGTGTCTCTATTTGACGCCAGGACGGCAGATATAGCCAGCCGTGTCTCCCTGATGAGTTTCTGACCCAGCGGACGAAAGGCCTCTGAGCAGGCAATGCAAATATATCTGCTTTTAAAAGGGATTACGGACGGTTCCCTTATGCAGCCAGTGAAGAGTTTTTCATATTTTCTTAATTTCATTTTCCCAGTTTTTACATCTTTAGCCTCTTGCGGCCCCCCCCCCCTCTACGACGGCCTCTGTAAGCTCAAAGTTTTGCCAAGTCATTACTATGAAGAGACAATTTAGTTGTGGGCCTGCGCTTGTTTTTTTTTCCCCCACTATTAGATTGTTTGTCTTTGTATTTGTCTGATTTTATTCAAGTTTAAAAAGGCTGTGCCGGTCTTGAATAAAAGTTACTCTGTGTTAGGGTTTCCTTATGGGAGCAAAGACTACCCCACTTGTTTACTGTTACCCTGCCTTTCATTTCCATTTAGACATTTCCGTATTTCATTCCGGTTTTGAGGTTTTTGTTGTTTTTTTTTTTGTGAGATGCAGAACCCATCTCCGATCGCTGTCAGATGACCAAGCAAAAGAAAAATTACGGGGGAGATGGGAGAACGACGGGTGTTGCATTCCACGCAGTTGCTGTGTCAATCTGGCAGACAAGGCGCTGCCAGCTAACGACGGCACCGGGCTGACAGCCTGAACTATCGGCCTTCCTGATTAGTGCCGGCCACGTGCTGGTTCTCTCCAGACACTGTGAAGGGCCTGGGTACAGAGCATGGAGTGGTGGACATCCCCATGTAGGGGACACCTCCACGACTCCGACATCCCGAAGGAATCCAGCTAACCTTCCAAGGATCCGGACAGGGTACCACAGATGTGTCTTCCTGAACGTGGCTGAGGCTTCCCTCCACCACGCCCTCAGCGACTGCACAATCACCGTCCATCCCAGGACCATGGCTTCCGTCAGGGACTACAGGTAGACCGTGGCCTTCAATATCTGTTCTCGAAGGCTATGACGGACCCACCCAGCTTCAACTGCAGGACCTTTTTCTGCTGCCTCCCACCTTCGGGACACTGCCCATGAGGATGCCTGCCAACGCCTTGATGTCCTCCAGACTCGACGACTGGTCCTAATCCACCCCAGAGCATCAGGGACCATCACGAAGGAAGACAACTCCAAAGACAACCTCAGACGAGTTGAGCAGCACCACGACTAATACCACCACGAACCTCTAACCACGGCACCCCTTACAAATGTTGTTCTGCCAAAGAACATCTGGTCCCTTCCGAGTGTTCTATATCTCCCAGGGATCTTTCTGCCTCCCTCCTTCTTTCTTTCTTTCCTCCTTTTTTTCCATCTGTCTTGCTCCTTGTCTTTTATGCATCCTCTTTCTTTCTCTCTTTCCGTCTTTCATTCCGTCTTTACCCTTCTTCCTTCAGTTCTCTTTTTTTGCTCATACTCTGTATGTTGTTCTCAATCATAGGGATCATTCACTGTATGTTGTTCTCAATCACAGGGATCGTTCACTGTATGTTGTTCTCAATCACAGGGATCGTTTCACTGTGTGTTGTTCTCAATCACAGGATCGTTCACTGTATGTTGTTCTCAATCACAGGGATCATTCACAGTATGTTGTTCTCAATCACAGGGATCGTTCACTGTATCCACAGGGATCATTCACTATATGTTGTTCTCAATCATAGGGATCATTCACAGTATGTTGTTCTCAATCACAGGGATCGTTCACTGTATGTTGTTCTCAATCATAGGGATCATTCACAGTATGTTGTTCTCAATCACAGGGATCGTTCACTGTATGTTGTCCTCAATCATAGGGATCATTGACTGTGTGTTGTTCTCAATCACAGGGATCATTCACTGTATGTTGTTCTCAATCATAGGGATCATTCACTGTATGTTGTTCTCAATCACAGGGATCATTGACTGTACGTTGTCCTCAATCATAGGGATCATTCACTGTATGTTGTCCTCAATCAAAGGGATCATTCACTGTATGTTGTCCTCAATCAAAGGGATCGTTCACTGTATGTTGTCTCAATCACAGGGATCATTCCCTGTATGTGTTTCTCAATCATAGGGACCATTCACTGTATGTTGTTCTCAATCATAGGGATCAACAAGAGCAATGTGCAGTGAAAGCAGCTGAGGGATCATTATTTATTATTTTGACCTGAATCTTCTCCCCTTCCACCTCACTTCCATCCCGTAGTTTTAGTCGTTCACTCAAGGCACCATGTTGCACCCTCATCGAAGAGATAAGCTACTCTCTGTTGATCCTTTGTTTTAGCCACCGTCTGTTGATCCTTTGTTTTAGCCACCGTCTGTGGATCCTTTGTGTTAGCCACTGTCTATTGATCCTTTGTTTTAGCCACTGTCTGTGGATCCTTTGTTTTTAGCCACTGTCTGTGGATCCTTTGTTTTTGCCACTGTCTGTGGATCCTTTGTTTTTAGCCACTGTCTGTGGATCCTTTGTTCTAGCCACTGTCTGTGGATCCTTTGTTCTAGCCACTGTCTGTGGAGCCTTGTTTTTAGCCACTGTCTGTTGATCCTTTGTTTTAGCCACTGTCTGTGGATCCTTTGTTCTAGCCACTGTCTGTGGAGCCTTTGTTTTAGCCACTGTCTGTGGAGCCTTTGTTTTAGCCACTGTTTGTTGACCCTTTCTTTTCATCGCTTGGAATATTATTCATCCTGACCCAGCAGGTCGAAACGCGTTGTGTTGTTCGTTTCGTCATTTGTTTGTTCCTTCGTTTTTTTTTTTGGCGGCCCAGTCATTCCCATTTTGGCTCTGGTTTCAATTTCCGCTCGCAGTCATTCTACTCCCAATCGTATAAAGCGAGGGACTGCGTGGTCATGTCTGCAGGCTGTTTACACTACGATCAAGGACTAGAGTGGAAAAACTGCAGACACATGTTGGCGGTCCGTCTTGTGATCCTCCCCCCCCCCCTCCCAACCCTTCTCCTCAACCACCAACCCCTCCTCCCCTCCTCCCCCCCCCCTCCCCCCCCCCCCCCCCCCCCCCCCCCCCCCCATCGCTCTCACCCCTTTCCCCCATCCCACGGGGTTTCCCTTGAGTATTGAGGTAAAGGGAGACAGTATATGAAAACCTACACCGTTTGAAACAAGAACTTGATCTTGCAACACGAAGAACCACACAGCGTCCATATTAACCTTGTCACGGAGCCAGTGTGAGAGTGATGGTCCACCTCTCCTCCCATTCCCCCCCCCCCCCCTCCCCCCTCCCCGCCCCCTCACCTCCACCCCAAACCACCAGCACCCCTCGCTCTCGTCTCCCCCCCCCCCCCCCCCCCCCCCCCCCCCCCCCCCCCCCTACAGCTGATAATAGTTCCAGTCACGGCCACGCTAAGGCTCACCATCTGTCTGTCTGTCTGTCTGTCTGTCTGTCTGTCTGTCTGTCTGTCTGTCTGTCTGTCTGTCTGTGTGTCCGTCTTGTCTATCTGTCTGTCTGACTTTCTGTCTGTCTATCTATCTGTCATCTGTCTGTCTGTCTGTCTGACTATCTGTCTGTCTGTCTGTCTGTGTGTGTGCGTGCGCGCGTTGTGTGTATGTGTGTGCGTGTACTCATGCGCGCGCGCGCGTGTGTGCGTATGAGTAGGTGTGTGGTGTTGTGTGTATGTTTGTGTCGGTCAGCACAACACTATGTTAATCTGACAGTAAATGGTTTCAGTCAGTCAGTCAGTCAGTATGTTGTGTGTGTGTGTGTGTGTGTGTGTGTGTGTGTGTGTGTGTGTACTTGCGCGCGTTCACGTGCGCGTACGTGTGTGTGTGAGAGTTTTACGTGTACGTATGTTTGTTTGTGTGTGTGTGTGTGTGTGTGTGTGTGTGTGTGTGTGTGTGTGTGTGAGAGAGAGAGAGAGAGAGAGAGAGAGAGAGAGAGAGAGAGAGAGAGAGAGAGAGAGAGAGCCCGTGCGCGTGCGCATATGCTTCTTTTCTTCGTTCTTTCTTTTGTTTTTTTTTTCCTTTTTCTCTTTTTCCCGAATGTACATTATTCCTAATTGTGACCTGACCCTTGTTACTAGGTGAAATTTATGTTAATCATATTCCGTCGTTATAAGCTTGTTCATTGTTCCCTTTTCGTGTACCATTTATATGTTCATTTGGATATTGTTAGTTACTTTTGTTGTTATTGAGGGCATGCTGTAAAAAAAGCTGTGAGCTTATCCATTCTATCCTCAATAAAAAAAAAATTTCGTATTCGTTAAT
>JADBJO010005256.1:12500-15000 GCA_016801955.1 Conus betulinus
GCGTTCCACACATAAGAACATCACAACTGCAGGGGCTCAGGCAAGAATCGCTATCACCTGTAACTCTGCGGGCACCACACATAGCAGCAACATCACAGTTGCATGGGTTCAAACAGGAATCACTACCACCTGTGACCCCGTGTGTACCGCACACAATAACATCATCATTGCATGGGGTTCGAACAAGGATCACTATTACGTGCAGCCTGTGTGTGTTCCACACACAAGAACATAACCATTGCAGGGGGTTTAAACAAAAATCATCATTAACTGTGACCATGTGAGTACAACACACAATATGGTTCAAACACAAATCATTTTTTACCTTTGACCATCTGAGTACCACACTGACATAAAGTTTGATACAGTTCATGAATGGGGCGGCCGCACCGCTAATCCGCTTCCCCCACCAAACTCTCTCCCCATCAGCAGAAAGAAAGAACTTCTTCCCATCCACAAGCAGATGATCATGTACCATAGCCACTCTCTGTCCATCATTTCTCTTAGTTTTCATAATCACTGACAGTTTTTTTCTTCCGAATTTCCCTTACCCCTCTGGAGAAATCTTCACCGACAAAAATATTGCTTCCCTTGAGTTTCTGCTTTGCTTTGAGAATGTTTATTTTGTCTTTATAAAAAGTACATCTCGCAATCACAGGGGAGTTGGGTTTTCCACTTACTTACCCGATGAACCCGATCAAATTCAACATCACTCACCAAGTCAAGTTTGTCAGTACACAGTTCTTTCAATGTCATCTCTAAATCCTGATTTGTTTCATTTTGCCGTTTGTCAATACCATAGAAAAGGAGATTTTTTCTTCTTGATCTGCCCTCCAAGTCGTCAGCGTGTTTCTCTACATTTTTCACCCGCTCCTTCAATGTTTTAATGTCCGCTCTCAATGTTTTATTTTCGTTTTGCAAAGTACTGATTTGATCTTTCAGTTGCACCACCTCCTCCTGTAACTCTTCCACCTTGCCCTTAACCCGTTTCATGTCTTCTTTCACCTCATCCAGCTTCCTGTTCATCGAACTGTCCATTGCATCCAACTTGGCCATCATCACATCAGCAAGAGACAGTTCGTCGGTAAGACATAGCCTGGATTGCCGTGTGTTTACTTTACTTTGATTCTTGTCAGTGGCAGTAGGGGGCGGACCAGGATTCAGCTCGACATCACCAGCTCGGATCAGCAGCAAACTTCCCCAAAACAGGTAAGACAGAGCAAACCCCAGAAAAACACCGCTTGCTCGATTCCGCAAAAACACTGTTCTAATCATCATCGCGCTTTATAACGCAAGGCTCTTTTCCTCATGAAGGCAATGTAGGTCCATAGAAATGAACCACATACCCGCCGAAAATCATTTGCGCAGGCAGGCATGACAGCACGCACGACAACTACTCATGTGCGGTAAACGTATCGGTCAGTCAGAGCTCCGCAAAAACACGTCACAGGGAGAAAGAGACAAGGAAGCAGCAAAAACAAAAAACAAACAAAAAAACCCCGAAAAGCACGACAGAAGGAAAGAGGAAGACGACATTTTAATGTACACTCGGATCAAAAGTACAGGGGGAACCAACAGAATACAAAGAGAACGCAAAGTTCTAAGAAATAAACGTATCACATTGTTCAAAGATGGGCCGAAACTGAAAGGACAAAAGAAACGTTCTTATGCAAAATGTTAATGATTTCTGTCAGTAGTTAGGGAATCGATGATTCAGGTTTTTTTTTTTTTTACATCTACGAAATGGGGACAGCATTATCTCTTTTACAGACACAGAGAACGGCCATTGACATTTCGTTTCCTCTTCATCATGCAGTCGTTAGCGATGTAGGATTAGAAACACACAATGAAAACCAACCAACCACCAATCAAACAAACAAGAGGACACGAATAAAGAAGAAAGCACAAGTGAAAAATAATACGAATTCGCCTCGATGAAGTTTCAAACAGAAAATGAGGGAGCATAAAGGATTTGTTTTTGGATCGTGTCCCAGATCACCGTATTTACAACACCGATGGCAAGTTTTTCTTGTTCTTTTTTTCTAGTTTTTTTAGCCATTTTCTGCATATTGTATATTTGCCTTCCTGTAAACCTCTCTCTCTCTCTCTCTCTCTGTATGTGTGTGTGTGAGTGCGCGCGCGCGCGCGCGCGCGCGCGTGTGTGTGTGTGTGTGTGTGTGTGTGTGTGTGCGCCCCGCGCGCGCGCGCGTCTCTCTCTCTCTCTCTCTCTCTCTCTCTCTCTGTAGCCAAGCCACAAAAATCTACGAGGGAGTCCCATTTTCCACGTACTTGCCTGTATGTGCTCACCGTCTCTGCGCATTGCTCTCTCTCTCTCTCCTCTCTCTCTCTCTCTCTCTCTCTCTCTCTCTCTCTCTCTCTCTCTCTCTCTCTCTCTCTCTCTCTCTCTCTCTCTCTCTCTGATCAACAATGGGTTATATTGAAGAGTTAAAATTTGTATCAATTTTTTTTTATAATAAATTGCCTCAAAAGACTCAAATAT
>JADBJO010005256.1:25000-27500 GCA_016801955.1 Conus betulinus
TTAACTGTCTGTCTGCACGTCTCTAGCCCTTTCTATTAACTGTCTGTCTGTCTGCCTGCCGGCCTGCCTGTCTGCCCCCCCCCCCCCCCCCCACCTCCCGTCTCTCTCTCTCTCTCTCTCTCTCTCTCTCTCTCTCTCTCTCTCTCTCTCTTCCTCCCTTTACTACCCAACGGAAAGAACTCTTAAACAAGAGCTAGGGAGAGGAGGGTGACATGTAGTTGAGCACCTCTGTCCGGTGAGCACCATGAAGTCCACCCAACGGCAGTCCCCGTGGGTTTACCGACCGTCAAGTCTTCGACTCGAACTCACCGTTGAAGAGGACAGGCAGAGAGCAGACGGATTTCTTGGTCATAACAGGTGTGTGGGATATGATGACCACCATGGAATTAAAGACTATAGAAAGTGATTAATGAGGATGAGCTTCTCCCAAGGTGATACATCAACCAAGTCATTAGGATCTGACGTTTTTCTCGTCTTGAATCGTTTTCAACGCTAATTCATACAGTCGGACCGGATTCCTCGTACCATCCTACCCTTGTCAGAGCGTTAACAGGACAGGTACAGTGGTAAAGTTACGGACACAACGTCGATAGTGGCCGGGCAATCCCTGCAAGAACCTAACTTGGGGTATGTTGTCTTCGCCTTTGTGGATTGAACTGCCAGAATCTTGTCAGTTTCTTTTTTGTCTTGTCCTTAAAATGCTTGAGTGACGCTGTATAATCTAGAAACTGAACTCCTCAAAACTCGGTAAAAAAAAAAAAGAAATCTTTGATGGTCTTGCAGTGAGACCCCAGTCTGCCAGTCTCTAAACATGGGTCGATGTGAATGAAAAAATGTCTGTCAGTGCGCCTTCTCCTGCTTGAACAAAAGTGATCATGTACTTTCACGGAAGGGTTTGAAACGTAAAGATTATATTATTCGTCACTGCTAACAAAGCGAGATGCTGAGGTGGTCATTCTAATGAGTAAATATCTTATCAATTCATACCGATTTTAACAAAAATAAAACATCTTAACTATAACGTCTTTCTGAACGTGACAGCTCACAACCTGGAGCGGACAGACACGTACGCGATGAAGTACAATCATTCAGGCTATGCGAGGAAAATAGTTCGCATACATACATAATAGAAGAACAATGCTTGAATGTAAACAATATGTTTTTTTTTTTCTTGTACACAATGTTCACGACCGTACATGAAAATCTGATACCGAAATACTCTAATGTCATGACGCATTTCAGGTGAGAGTGCATGTGACATGCATAACTTTAACACTCCCACATGCTGACACTCCTTGCGATGGAATCGTCTCCGTGACCGCCTGTTTAAAAAAAAAAAACAGAAGAAAAAGAAGGGCTATTGTCAAAAAAGAAAAAAAAATGGGTTGGTAGATACGGAAAACAAAAAGAAAATCAGAACGAAGAAAAAACACACCAAGATATTAAAAAAATGAAGATAAAAGAAAAAAAAAAAAAAAAAAAAAAAGGCGGCTCATGCCAGCCCCCTTCCGGGCCGCTCCCCTAAAGATGGCGGGAACGGATAGAAAGAGAATAGACGCCAACTCACTGGCCTGAAAATCGACCAATTTCTCTACCTAAATAATGGAGAGGAAACCACCAACAAAAAGCTTTTTTTTTCTCCCCAGCGAAGTGGACATACATTAACACCTTTGCAGACACAGGCTGCGGTCATTCCTAGGTCGATTCCCGTCTGTTATGCGGTCGTTTACAAACTCGGCTAAGAATGAAAGGATAGAAAAAGAAGAAAGAAGAAGAAAGAACTGAATAGGCAGACTGGAGAAACTCGAGAAACGCTGCTAATGGACAGCACAGAAAAGCAAACGAACAAAAAGAAAACAGAAAAATCAAAACCCACATAATTTAGAAAGCTAATCATTATCTTTCAGATTTTGCACATGAAACTCAACCTTACCTTGCTCACTTTGTTTTATGTGCTGTGTATTGTGAGATTCCCGGATTGCTTGAAACGTACATATTGAACTGGTTCGGATTATCGAGAGACTAGAGACTGTTGAGTGGTCTATGTTATTGTGGTGAATTCTTTTTTGTATGAGTAGTTTCGCACTTTAGTTCATCTCTTTCTAAAACCAGTGTCCGTCGTTTTGTGTTTTTATAGGATAATTGGAATCACGAATGCTTCCATCTGTCTGTCTGTCTGTCAGTCTGTCTGTCTGTCTGTCTGTCTGTCTCTCGCTTTTCCACCGTATGTGTTGTGTGTGTGTGTGTGTGTGCGTGCGTGCGTGCGTGCGTGCGTGCGTGCGTGTGTGTGTGTGTGTGTGTGTGTGTGTGTGTGTGTGTGTGTGTGTGTGTGTGTGTGTGCCCCCCCCCCCCTCCCTCCTTAGTTGATAATAGATGACAAAGCTCTAATGAATGTGTTCAGTATACCAAAGAACATTATAAAACATATAGAACATTGTAAATTGCGAACAAATATCCTTTGGCGCGGACAGGTATGTAAAATGTTATAACCACAGGACAG
>JADBJO010005256.1:35000-37500 GCA_016801955.1 Conus betulinus
CCCCCCCCATTCTCAGCTTCCCCTCCCCTCTCCAGCCTTTCAACGCTCCCCCGCCCTCCCTCTCCCTCCATTTCTGTCTGTCTGTATGGATGGGTCTGGACATGCATAAAAGACAACTTGAGAGAGAGAGAGAGAGAGAGAGAGAGAGAGAGAGAGAGAGCGCTTCTGATCGATACGTCGGTTTGTGCTGCACTATCAGTGTGAAAATGCTTTCCTGCTGATGCTTTGCACATAATCTATAGGTTGCACTTGCTGACAATGTGGTTTGGTAATTATGTGTGTGTAAGTGTGTGTGTGTGTGTGTGTGTGTGTGTGTGTGTGTGTGTGTGTGTACACTTTTGCGCGCGTGCACACGCGTGTATGTGTGTGTGTGCAAAACTACATTCTTGACTTTGTATGTTCTTTCTGTTTTCTTTTTTTGTGTCTCGTGAGTTTTTATATGTTATATTTTTCCAGTTTATTTATTTTTTTTTTAAGATTGAAGATTTATTGACCTGTGACCCCCTGCTGGGGCGCGGGGGATTTTAGACAAGTATATAATTAACCAGAGTCAAAGTAGGATCTGCATCATTTAGGCATAACAGTTTAGTGACTGTTTGAACACATTTATAAGAATTTTGCAGCATTGATTAATCTACTTAATTTCATCAGCGACTCTCTGTTTTGCAGAAAATAAATTACAGAAGGAGAATACAGATTTTGTCCGATAAACTTTTATTGGTTGATTGATTGATTTGATTAATTGATTGATTGATTGGTTGATTGATTTAAGCGGATATCAGAATATTTAGGGAACCCCATAATGAATTCTATTAGTTTTCATTTATTCAGGACAAAATATGAAAAAAGAGAATTTATTCTAAGAGAGCATCTTTTCCTTTATCAAACCTTCATTTGTTTGTTCATTGTCAATTTTCCTTTTTGTATCAATCAGATTGCCTCTTTATGTATTCTACCCTTGACGACAGTACAAAGTATGACGCCTCTGTGTTTTATTTTCTTTCATCTTGTTTTGCTACGTTCTTGCTGAAACAATGAAGGTACACATTTCAAAACGTTTGTGTTCATGTCAAACTTTCAACAGACCACACAGCCGCAGACATTCACACTCCAGATGCATCAAGCCTGTCAATAATAATAATAATAATAAAAAAAAAAAACAAAGTCAGCCCCGATTTACGCCCGGTGATGTTTTCTGCAAGCACAGCTAGACAGTAACTGCCATAAATGTTCAGCAGACCCATCGATTTTGTTCCCCCCCCTCTCGCATGTAAATTCCACTTGCCTAGTCCATAAACACTGGCAGTCGCAGTATCCTACTATCAAGCTAAGAGGAGGGCGTCAACACAAGCTCATACTGTACCCTCCACTGAGTTATGAGTGGTGGGGAGGTTGTGGTCCGCTCTTTCGCCTCACGTGTGTCTGCCGTCACCACACGTTCCTTGGCACTGCAGCTGTTTGCGCATAATACAGCTGCAGCTGTTTTGCGCATAATCCCCTCTGACTGTGGTTTTTGGTAATTGCCGGCGTGTGTGTGTGTGTGTGTGTGTGTGTGTGTGTGTGTGTGTGTGTGTGTGTGTGTGTGTGTGTGTGTGTGTGTGTGTGTGTGTGTGTGTGTGTGTGTGTGTGTGTGTGTGTGTGTGTGTTCATGTGTTCATATGTGTTTTGTTTTGTTCATTCTCCAAATGAAAAGCAGCTGTCAACATGCCTGCCTCGCAAACAACTTGCTGATAATGAGGAGACAGAAGGCACGCCATAACGAACAATCATTCTCGATCTGTGTGTGCATCTTGCTTGTCCAAGACAGTGCAAAACCTTGGCGTAAGGGGACTAAGGTTGAGATAGTATAGTCTCGCTTCCTGCTTTCCCAAAGTTTTTAGTGATGGCAGACAGACGTACAATAGATGGAAGACTGGAACACAACCTCCCTTCACTCATACATCAGTAGAAGTGACCCTGTTAGCTTAAGTGAGTTGCTCTGACGCCGTCTAAAACGATGCCAGAGTGCTGTGACGGCCTATGTTTAAAGACAACGCATGTAGAATCGCTATTGGACTAAAAAAAATGAATGAGTCCACTGAACAGTTCTGCCACACACTGGGCATGCTTGGAGAAAACTGAACTGGACGTCATTCGGAACAGACTTTGTTTTTATCGACAGGCTTGATGCATGTTCTGTATAATTTTCTGTGACTTTTGTGTTTCGCGCAAAAAAAACGACTTTGATATTGATATTACGAAGTTGATTTGTGTATCTTCATTGTTTGTAAGGAAACGATAACTAGTTATCAAGAACACGAGCAGTGACATTGATTATCGTATACTTGTTACAACAAAGTGTGTGTGTATGTGTGTGTGTGTGTGTGTGTGTGTGTGTGTGTGTGTGTGTGTGTGTGTGTGTGTGTGTGTGTGTGTGTGTGAGAGAGAGAGAGAGAGAGAGAGAGAGAGAGAGAGAGAGAGAGAGAGAGAGTGTGTGTGTGTGTGTGTGTGTGTGTGTGAT
>JADBJO010005256.1:45000-52500 GCA_016801955.1 Conus betulinus
AAAAAAGGCAAAACAAAACAAACCAAAACAATGGAGACAGCAGCGTGCAAAACATACAGTGGAACGTAAGATCTCAGATAATTGTGAGCACCCACAGTTGAGCAGTAACCCTCCCCCCTCCCTCCCTGTACACTAAAGAGAATAAACTACACATTCACAGTGCGTGTTTTTGTTGTCATTGTCGCCATTGTTATTGCTGGTTTTGGCGTTGTTGCTGCTGTTTTACTTTTTCTGTTTTGCTCCAGTCCAAACTCGTTAATGCTACACACGCCTTCTCTCGTCTGTGCAGTTTGTATTGTTTGATTTTTTTTTTTACATCTTTGTTCATGCCTGTTCATTATCTGTTTGTTTACTTCATCGTGCGTTCGCGCTCATGCTGATTTTGAGTGCGTGCGGTCGCGCGTGTGTGTCTGTAAGTGTAGGAACTAATGAAACATCGACTGTTTCAGTTCATTCCCACAACATCAACATATTCTCTTAAAACGCACGTGTCAGTGCATTGTCACTGGGAAAAAAAAAAACTACTTGAATTTAGACAAGTGGACACCAGAGCACAAGCACACGCTCTGTTTGACAGCTCCGTTTGTCCTCGCACATGCTAAAGGCTGCCTTTCTCCCAGTGGCACATCACACATGTTAAAGGCTGCCTTCCCCTCCAGTGGCACATCACACATGCTAAAGGCTGCCTTCCCCTCCAATGGCACATCGCACATGCTAAAGGCTGCCTTCCCCTCCAATGGCACATCGCACATGCTAAAGGCTGCCTTCCCCTCCAATGGCACATCGCACATGCTAAAGGCTGCCTTCCCCTGCAATGGCACATCGCACATGCTAAAGGCTGCCTTCCCCTGCAATGGCACATCGCACATGCTAAAGACTGCCTTCCCCTCCAATGGCACATCGCACATGCTAAAGGCTGCCTTTTCCCCCAGTGGCACATCGCACATGCTAAAGGCTGCCTTCCCCTCCAATGGCACATCGCACATGCTAAAGGCTGCCTTCCCCTGCAATGGCACATCGCACATGCTAAAGGCTGCCTTCCCCTGCAATGGCACATCGCACATGCTAAAGGCTGCCTTCCCCTGCAATGGCACATCGCACATGCTAAAGGCTGCCTTCCCCTCCAGTGACACATCGCACATGCTAAAGGCTGCCTCCCCCTGCAAGTGACACATCGCACATGCTAAAGGCTGCCTCCCCCTCCAGTGACACATCGCACATGCTAAAGGCTGCCTCCCCCTCCAGTGACACATCACATATGCTAAAGGCTGCCTTCCCCCCCAGAGGCACCTCATGAGTGAGATGATGCTGACAGAGACACGCTTTACCAGCACTGTCTAGACCTGGTTGAGAAACGACCTCACTATGACCAGGTGGGGGGGGGGGGCAGCTAAGAGAGGACCGGTCTGGCTTCGAAAACGTCAGGTCCAGAGGTGTAGGAGAAGCAGGAAGACAATGGAAAAACCTTTTGTGTTTATTTCAACAGTTCTGTGCCATGAACATGGTGAAGGTATCTGATCGACACTGTTGCAGCACAGAGACAACGAGCGCCCAGAAGACGAGAAGGACTTCGAACGACCATAGAAAACGGACTGACCACGATGCAGTTTTCTGAAGCGAAGAACATCTTGCCCGCAGGACGTGCGTGTGGAATGGACATGGGGGGGGGGGGGGGGGGGGGGGGGGGGGAGACGTTGAGGGGGAGAACACGTCACTGGCAGCGAGACTCAAGGTTGAACAGAGAAGAAGCAGAAGAAGAAGGGAACAAGTTCAAGACCTGACCGGCGTCATGCTGTTTGCGTTTGTTTCTACGCTTATTCGCTTATCAAATCTTTCAATTTGTGACACATTAACTTTGAAAGCACCAAAAGGAGTTGAAAGAGAGAGAGAGAGAGAGAGAGAGAGAGAGAGAGAGAGAGAGAGAGAGAGAGAGAGAGAGGAGGAGGCGGGTAAATCAGATTGTCAGATTGTCTAAAGAAGAAGAAACTATCGTTTTTGTTTGTTTGTTTGTTTGTTTGTTTGTTGTTTTTTTTTTTTTTTTTTTTTTTGGGGGGGGGGGGGGGGGGGGGGGGGGTTCCTTTCACGTTCTTCGTTTCTTTTTCATCTAAATTTCTAGATTCTGGACACTTTTTTCTAAGAATTCCATTACCTGCTCTGCTGACGTGTGAACGTGGAATTGCAAATGTAAACAAAAGGGGGCTTACACCCCCCCCCCCCCCCCCCCTGCTCACAGGTTTACAGTGGCCCTCCCTCCTCTCTCCTCGCACTGTGTCTTCGTCTGTCTGCCTGCCTCCATCGCTGTCTCTGTCTCTGTCTATATCTGTCTCTGTCCCTCTCTGTCTCTCTCACTTCCTGTCTCTGTCTGTCTGTCCGTCTGTCTCTCTCTCTCTCTCTCTCTCTCTCTCTCTCTCTCTCTCTCTCTCTCTCTCTCTCTCTCTCTCTCTCTCTCTCTCGGTCTTAGTTCCCCCCAATGCAATATACAGCACTGGTGATTGAAATTAAACCCAAAGCAGACACAGTTTCTGTTCAATGCCCTGACTGTCCTACCCAGACTACGATGATATCAGGCAGTCACACAGCCAATGGAATAGCTAGTCACAGCCTCCCACCGCTCATAAATCAATAGAAACGAACAGTAAAAACACTTGCCTGACCCGGCCCAACGCTGTTTACGCTGGATGTCAATGGATTGTGACATTGTCAATATATGTGTAGACAAGTCAGCTAGAATTGGCAAAGGGGGCCGGGGGGGGGGGGGGGGGGGGGGGGGGGGGGGGATGAATGGATGCGCTGAACGATTATGACAATTACTGTCTACCTCTGCTGAGAGAGAGAGAGAGAGAGAGAGAGAGAGAGAGAGAGAGAGAGAGAGAGAGAGAGAGAGAGAGAGAGAGAGAGAGAGAGAGAGAGAAGAGGTCGGATCTTGGTCAGGCCTTGCATCGACTGAGTAGCTTGGCATGGCTTCCTGCTGAAAAAACAAGGAAGATGGGGTAAACAGTGTGATTTGAATGTGTGTATACCTCAGTCCTTCTCCAAAGGTAAACGGATAGTGAGCGCAACAAAACGGGCAGAAAAAAAGCAGTTCCTAATATTGATTAGCACAACTTGTTGCGTGCGTGTGTGTGTGTGTGTGTGTGTGTGTGTGTGTGTGTGTGTGTGTGAGTGTGTGTGTGTGTGTGTGTGTGTGTGTGTGTGTGTGCGCGCACACACAGACAGACAGACAGCACACACACACACACACACACACGCATACACATACACACACGCGCGCGCGCGCGCGCGTGCGCGCGTGCACACGTAAACATCCACGTTTATGTAAACGAGCGAACATGTAGCTGCTATAGTTTTTTTATGAATATGTTGATTCATTCGGTGTTTTTTTTTTTTATCGAAAGTAAATCAGAACACATAAAACTAACTTGCACAATCGTGAAAGCTCAAAACAAAGAAAGCAAAACGAACCAAAACCATGGAGACAGCAGCCAGCAGCGACCAAGACATACAGTGGAAGGTGAAATCTCAGATAATTGAAAGCACCCACGATTGAGCAAGAACCCCTCCACCCCCCCCCCTCTACTGTATGTTAAAAGAAAACCTAAATACTTTTAATCACACTCACACATGAGTGATAAAATAACACCACGTATATTACAAAATACCGGTTGAAGTGTATATACTTTTTAGCCAACGACTAATAGAAATGCAGGGAACATGTCCAGTTTGTGCCGCGTAATAGATGTGATGCGTTCACTATGTAACTGAGTGAGGGTAACATTAAAAGCATCCGGTAAGTAAAAGAAAGAAAGAAAAAAAAGACACAAATGTTACACCTATTACTGCGTCAAGTGACTGGAGATTGTGAGTTTTCTAATTCCAGTTCCAACAGACGTTTCTATTTGTGGAATTTTTTTTTTTATTCCAGATTGAAGTGTGCTTTGGGCTCAAAGAAAAGACTAAAACTAAACAGTTGAGTCTTGGGCTCCAATGGTTAGACTGAAATCACCAGGTCCACTTGCTATAGGATGGGCCTCCGACAGTGTCGCTGAAATTTCCTGTGAGACAATGGACACTGTATATTACAGACCTGGTTCACGTCAGAATGTCGTATGAAAGAAAGTGTAGAATATGGCCATCTTTGTTGCTCAGACGAGAACTGACTTCTACAGCATTATTGTAATTACCCTCATCTCCATTAATCATCACGGGAACGGTCTCAGACTCTGTTGTCATTCATGCCCTGCTCTCGTGGTGACCTGGAGTTTCATTTACCTCTTGACGTTCATGCCCGTGGCTGAATGAAGTCATCGGTAACAGGAAGATCATAAGAACCATGACTGAGTAGATGTGATGGGGCTGTCCGGACTGCATGGGGGATGTCCCGAACACTGGCCGTTTGACTGAGCAACCAATGTCGTCAACACAATCCGTGGTGCCCTGCGTATGTTGGATCAAATCAGGCTCCATTGCAGTGCCTGAAAAGGCTCGACGGTACCGGTTTCCCTGGTGGATCGCTCGCTTAGGTACTGATTTGGACTGACCCCTTGTGGTATGCAACGCTGAGGAATTGGCAGAATAAACATGGATGTGGCTATTTGCGTGTGGCAGTGCGAGGAATATCTTCTCCCTATATACAGTAGTGTAGTTTTACGGGTTTAACATTGATTGTACGTGGCTGTTTTCTTGTAAGGTGTTTTTGGCATACGTTATTGAAATGCTTTTGATCACGTGCTTCTGAATTGTGGACGGATTCTAATGGACAACCTGATTTTGTGCGTATTTCTGTTTTCTGTCTTTGTATGTTGTGCATTTTGTTATTTACCCGCGGCTATTTTTTCCTTATTTATCCGAAGCAAATTTTTAAACGATACTTATTTACTCACTGTTCATCAGAGATTTTCTTCCTTCGTCCGTTTACTTTTTCCTCTTCATTTTCTCCTTTATTCCAGTTCCTTCTTTGTTACTCTCCACGATTATTGATAGCAGAACAAACCACATATTCACGCGAGTGTTTCTATTCTCATTGTTGCTGTTGTTGTATGTATTTTTGTTATGCTTGTTGCTCTGGTAGTTGTTTTGCTTTGTTCTGTTTTGCTTACGTCCAAACTCGTTAATGTTACAAAAAACACCCTATCGCCACTGCAATTAGTGTTCCTTCAAGGTTTTTCTCTTATATTTCGGTTTGTTGCTGTTCATGATTTGGTTATTTACTTGAGGACAGGCTTGCCCGCACGCTCTCTGTGAGTGCACAAACGCACGCGCGCTTGCTTGTATATAAGTATATGCAACGTCGACGGTTTGAATTCATCACCACGTTTTTTTAAACGCACTTTTGTCAATGCATAGTTATAAAAATACTTGAAGTTAAATGATGGGTGGTTGAATTCATCATCACATTGGTTTAAACGCACTCTTGTCCATGCGTAGTTATAAAAAATACTTGAATTTAAATGATGGGTGGACGCACCGCCTTGTGGCTGTGTCAGACCAACTGACATAGGCTAGAACACCAAGGCTACATCAAAATGATGTTATGCTCTGCCTAGTTATGCGGGGATTGCCTTCAGTTGTGACAAGCTTCTGGCATAACGTTATCAGTCTCCAAAATCCCCCGAAGTCGGAGTGTGGCTGCCCATGTGGCGGGGTAATCAAGAACGGTCACACACGTAATGTTCACATCCCCAGCTGATGCATTTGAACCATAGTGTTCAAGTACTTTGGCTGTTTGGATGATCCCTGGATCTTTTAGCCAGGGTACGACAACATGGGTGGACACTAGCACATACACGCTTCTTGACAGCTCAGTTAGTCATTGCACATGCAAAAGGTTACCTTTTGAGGTTAGAATGTCCCCCACCCAGCGACCAGAATAATGCTGACAGAGACACCCTTTCCCAGCAGCTTCAAGGCCTGGTTGATAAAGTACGACACAGTGATGTCTTGACATATTGGAGAGGACTGGTCTGGCATCGTACACGTCTTTGGTCCAGAGGTCTACGAGAAGCAGGTAAACAATGGAGTCGTGTGTGTGTGTGTGTGTGTGTGTGTGTGTGTGTGTGTGTGTGTGTGTGTGTGTGTGTGTGTGTGTGTGTGTGTGTGTGTGTGTGTGTGTGCGTGCGTGCGTGCGTGCGTGCGTGTGTGTGTGTGCGCGTGTGTGTTCTTTGTGATCTTCAAACAAAAAGCAAATCTACAGTGTATTCATCTTGGACCAGAAAGCAGATACACATGAAAGTACCAGAGGGGGGACACAGAGAAACACTGTTATCAGCAGCCAGACTTTGAATAATAAGTAGCGTGGTGATCTCAGACATACGTCCGGAACCATTATTCGACTCTCCTCACGGAATGACTACATTGTCTATTGCAAGACCGTGGTGTGGACAGCGTCCTGTTCAGTTATCGAGCATCCTAAAAAGTCTGCAATGACGACAGAGAAAAGTCGTGCTGATGTGCGTCAGCCGTCAGCATTGATGGCCATCGACATCTTTCAGGAAGCATTGTCTGGGAATGGGGGATCCGGAGGTGGCTGAACAGCGTTGCAGCCCCTCCTGCAGGTGAGGCGCTGAAGACAAGCTGAAAGGAACCGGCCACTGTGGTCCAGCGGTTAGCATCACAGATTCCTGGCTGGGAGGTTAGTGGGTTTGACTCCCATCATGTCTATTTATTCATGGAATTTTCGTTCTCAGCCCGGATTGTCTCCTAACCAGAGTTGAGTTTGCTACGAGGTCAACTGGGAAGACTGGGACCACACTGTCGAGTCTGAGTCACTTAATGGATGCGTCTCTGAGCGTGTCGCTTAAATTCCTGCTAACACTGCAGGTGCCTGTATTGCTTGGGTCCGGTTGAAACCGGAATATAGTATACAAATGAAGGCAGAGTATCGTTCCGTCATGCAGTTTCAGACTGGAACGGAACTTCTTAGCATCATCTGCATCATCCTGATCCCACATCGATCACCATGAAAACAAAAAGGACGAAGTGTTGTTTATAGGGAGTCCTTTTCTCTCTGCTGACTTTTTTTTTTTTTTATCCTATATCATCTGCCCTTCAGCCGTGGCAGCTACTGCTGTGGTGATTCTGCGCCTGCAGATGCTGTCTTCCACCTCTGATTCCCAGAAGCTGGCACCTATTCTGAAGGATATCACGGAAACATTGAGGCTGCCTTTAAACCGCTTGTATCGGGAGTGCTTTCGTGAGAATAGTTCGCTGCACAATTCGTAAGTCTGGTGAAAGGACGCTAGATAGACGAGCAGGCGACAACATTCCCGATAACTATAAGTCATGGATGGACGTTTCAGATCCCAGAATGTGGACAGACCGCCGATCTTTATAGACAGGCAAACTAGGATCTGTGAGGGTGAAAATTGAACGGCCACCTCATAGGTTATGACAGTTGCTGCCTGGTCATGGCTGGGAACTTGATTGACCTTGGCATAATTTTTGACAGGGCTTGCTCTGATTGCCTGGCTTTGTACTGAAAGTTTGGAGTTCAGAGAGTCATTC
>JADBJO010005256.1:57500-60000 GCA_016801955.1 Conus betulinus
CACAAGCCAGTGTGCCGCCACAATCATCGCCACCACCCAGCCCAGACCACGACAACTACTTCCACCAAACCAATACCACAACTACCATCGGGAAATGAATAGTTATCACTATCCTGGTGGTACGTTTGTGTATCATCATCAAGCTCTTCTCCTCCCTCCTCCTTCTCCTCCTCCTCCTCTCTCCTCCTCCTCCTCCTCCTCTCCTCCTCCTCCTCCTCGTCCTCCTCTCCTCTCCTCGTCGTCGTCGTCGTCGTCCTCCCTCCTCAGCATCACATCATCATCATTATCGTCATCATCAGTACAATTATAATTACGGTGCCGAACTAGTGCAACTACAACTACTACCACCAAACCAATACAACTACAACTACTACCACCAAACCAGTACAACTAACTACAAACAGTACTACCACCAAATCAATACAACTACAACTACTACCACCAAACCAATACAACTACGACTACTACCACCAAATTAATACAACTACAACTACCACCACCAAACCAACACAACTACAACCTCTACAACAGAAGCACTACCACTGCCGCCACTACCAAGAAACCAGTACCACTACAACAGCTACCAGCAAACTAATACAACTTCAACTCGTGCCACAAAACCAATAGCACATTCATTACTACCACCGAACTAGATCAACTACAACTGCCACCACCATACCAATACAACCCACAGCTACTACCACCAAACCGGAACCACTACAGCCCTCACTACCAAATCAACACGATCACTGCCACCACCATCAAGCCATTACAGCTCCAACCACTTCCACCCGGCCAAACCCACTACAGCCACCATTACCAAACCAGCACCATTACAACTATTCCACCGAACCGAAACAACGACAACTGCTGCAACCGAACTAATAGCACTTTAACTACCACCACTTAACCAGTGCATCTACAACTTCCACCACAAAACCGATACAACTACAACTACCACCACCGAACCAAAACAACTACCACTGCTGTCACTATAACTTGCTATAACTTGCCATCACAAACCAATACATTTACACTTCCACTACAAAACCAGTACAGTGACAACTACCACTACCAACTAATACAACTCCAGCTACTTCCGCTAAACCAAGTTCACTACAATTACCAGCGTCAAAGCACCACCACAACATCTGCCGTAGATCTAGTAGTACCATGACAGCTTCCACCGCCGGAGCAATACCATCACAACTACCACCAGCAACCAGTATCACTACGACTGCCATCACCAAACCAGTGCAACTAAACTAAAGCAACCAAAACTAGCACCGTCAACGCCAAAACCTTGATTACCTCCGCCAAAGTAATACGACGACAGTTACCACAACTAAACTAATACCACAACAACCATCACTACTAATCTAAACCCACTACAACTTCCACCACCAAATCGACGCCACAACTACCATCACTGAATAGGTACAACAGCCACCTTCCTACTGATGAATATCATCATCATCATCATCATCATCATCATCATCATCATCATCATCATCATCATCGTCATCATCATCATCATCACATTCTTGTTGTTGTTGTTGTTGTTGTTGTTGTTGTTGTTGTTCTTGTTGTTCTTGTTCTTCTTCTTCTTTCGCCATCGCCGTCGTCGTCGTCGTCGTCGTCGTGTTTCGTAGACTTCTTCTCTCTATTTTGATAATATAAACCAAAAATTCCGAAATAATGCTGGCCTCTAGCCATTCACTATAGGATCAAATGCTATTTTTCTTCGAGCATAGCACTTTCCAGTTATTGTCACACATCTCCAGCACCACAAATCAGACGAATAAATCTTCCTGATAAGTCGTGGTTTCTTGAAGGTATACAGTAGAGCTCCGCGCGGGCCATAGTAACATTTATCCAGCTAAGGCGGGCACAGCTCTGGTTTAGAAAGACGCAAGCAACTGGACACCCAGTTGCAAATTTCGCTCTCGTCACATTCGATGTCAAACACTCTTGAAAAACGATGAACGGGAAAGCTAATCGAAAATCTAAAGGTGAAACATCAATTCAATTGTGGGAAGAAGAAGGGTAGAGCAGGGGTAGGGAGTACTGCTGACTGCATCGAAAATGGAAAGACGTTTGAAGAGAAGCAGACAACAAGCGCGCGCGGGCAAGCGCGCAAACACACACACACACACACACACACGCACGCACGCACGCACGCACGCACGCACGCACGCACACACACACACACTCTCTCTCTCTCTCTCTCTCTCTCTCTCTCTCTCTCTTACCGCACATTGCCAACCCATGTCCCCATGTCACATCCTACATTCACACCCCTCCCCGCATCAACCTCTTGCAAACCCTCTCTTTATTCCGCTCTCTCTCTCTCTCTCTCTCTCTCTCTCTCTCTCTCTCTGGTTTTTCATATTTTCTGCCTCTCCGCCCCACCGTCAGTTCTGTCTGACTGTCTCCTTTCCTCCCTAGCCACACCCCTACCTCTGACCCCTCTCCCTCCTGCACCCGGCTTAGAAGCCAT
>JADBJO010005256.1:95000-107500 GCA_016801955.1 Conus betulinus
ATGATACAAGACTCACTCAGTTCTGACGATGTATTGTCGCATGGAAGGAAAACACCAACGTCACACCAGATACCCTAGAAGCCGATGGGACCACAAAGCTCAAAGCAATGATGAGAAAGGATCAGCTCTACCGAAACGTTACATAGAACAGAGTGATCAGAGAATTTTGGTTGAAAAGAAGAAATATTTGACCAAGTTAAATCAACATACTGGCATTGATGATGGAATTACAGCACTCAGATTGGATAGAGCAATTGCTGAATGTACTAGAGATAGCGCTTCAGGTCCAGGCAAAGTACGTTTTTAGATATATCAAACAGCTCAGAAAAAAAAAAAAGACAGAACCAATGTCTTCAGTCTATACCAGAACAGTTTCCATAAAGGCTATGTCCTAGAAGACTGGACACATAGTTAACGGACATCTCCACCAAACCCTGGAAAGAATTATCGCCAATGGCTACTGCATACTCACTGTACAAACATGTGGAAGGAAAAAACTCATGGAACGAATCACTGCAAGAAAAGTCGCAATAGACCTTTGAAAGTAGATGAATCCTTCCTTCCAATCAAGGAAGCTACAGAACAGGTAAAAGTACATGCGACACTGCGGCCGCTTTCCCTATGAAGTATATCAAGGATTCCAAAGAAACAAAAAACCCACTGGCAGCGCAATGGACCTAAAAGATGGATGGACAGTGATGTCCAGTTCTCACTTCTCATGGAACTACTCCTCGAGTACGGAGTCAGCAGGACACTTACACGGTGAATTTGGTGCAGCACTTCATTCTACGATTGTAGCGACTGGATGTCTAAACTTCAGAAACCTTGCATGGGATTCCTCGGGATTCTTCTCTCTCCCACGTTCCATACCATGTTAACACTACAGGTCTTGCAGACGTCAAAATAAATGGAATCGCTCGAATGTTGACACAGGCGGATGACAGTCTGAGGAATGCTCAAGAAAGAACAGAAAGCAGTTCAGAACCAGTGGAACAACATTGCTCAGTGGTGCCAAAGAAACGGATTCATCCATCAACCCTACAAAAGCCCAGTCTGCACTCTCAACAACAAGACATCAGGACAATTACCTTCATCAATTTCTTTCAATGGAACACAAATGGAATTAACGGACAACCTAGGCCAGTTTGGCTATAGGCTTTGATAGAATGCTGACCTTCAGAAATCATGTTGAGAATTTGGTCTTCAAATGCGAAAAGGTGCTGTTTGCCATGAAAGCAATGCAGCTAAAAGCATTGAACAGTATCATCTTTCCTGACTGTATCACGCTTTGGTAATTGATTACAGATTAGAGCTTACAACATTGTCAAAGAGCAATCTGTTTAAATGAGAAAGAATTAGAAATGAGCTAGGAAGATCACACCATTGGAAACTATGTGATACCTGCTAGACCTTTCTTCAATGCAGGACATGAAAAAGCCAGAACAGGTGAAGGTGTTTCTTAGAGCACTGGACACCCCCAAAACTCACTGCATGCCGCAGTCAAGGGATCAAAACGTGATCGTCTAGGGCGTGGAAAATCATGGATGGATCAGGCAGAAGACAATAATCAGTATTCAGACCACTTCAAACACCTCTGTCAAACTGCCATCACACGCACGCAGACGAGCATGTACGCTCGCACACATTCACGCACATACGCACGCAGCATGTGCTCGCGCGCGCTCGCTCACACACACACACACACACACACACACACACACACACACGCGCACACACACACACACACACACAGACACACACACACACACACACACACACACACACAGACACACACACACACACACACACACACACACACACACACACACACACACACACACAACACACACACACACACACACACACACACACACACCACCCACACGCACACACGACATGTGACGAAAAAGAAAAAAGAAAAAAAAAAGTATGCGGATCCGTACCCGACATCTTCGGGATTTCTAAGCCACCATAATTAATGGTAATGATGATGATACTGATGATGAACTGAACCTGATAGGGAACAAATCCACAGATGCAACTTCTTTATCCTCAATAATTAAAAAAAAAAGTTCAGAACACACTCACTGCTCCACCGTTGAAAGAAAGAAACAGCCCAACCCCTCATCTCCCCTCTTGTACCCTCCCATACCCTGCACCCTCTTCTCTCCCCCCCCCCCCCCCTTAAAAAAAAAGTGTTTAGCTAGACTTTATATGGAGTTTGTGTAGAGTTGAGCGACAATGGAGGGAGGGTCTCACGCTTCAAGAGGGTCAAATAAAAGCAAAACGTGTCCTCAGCTGTCTTCTGAACCAGCAGTGTGCCCTTTTTCCTGGTCGAACCAGTCTGCTTCCAAGTTTCCAGACATTCAAGTGGGAAGGAACTTTGCTTCTGTCTCTTTGCGTCTGCATGGGTAGCTAGCTATCTCTCTCCTCTCTCTCTCTCTCCTCTCTCTCTCTCTCTCTCTCTCTCTCTCTCTCTCTCTCCTCTCTCTCTCTCTCTCTCTCTCTCTCTCTCTCTCTTCTACGAGGCTGTGGGAATCTCGGAAGTGTTCAAGCAGTCGTCACCTCTGCATTCACCTGTCATAAAAAGATCAGATAAGCGAATGAAAGGCAGTACAACATAGTGGTCAAAGGGCAGGCAGATACAGCAATCAGATAAGCGAATGAAAGGCAGTACAACATAGTGGTCAAAGGGCAGGCAGATACAGCAATCAGATAAGCGAATGAAAGGCAATACAATATAGTGGTCAAAGGGCAGGCAGATACAGCAGTAAGATAAGCGAGTGAAAGGCAATGCAACATACTAGTCAAAGGGCAGGCAGATACAGCATTGCCTGGGCTATTTGAGATCATTGTTTGAATGTACATGAATGCATCCCAACAGAAATGCAAAATTACATGGCCTAAGAAAACGGCATAAAACACTGGAAAGAAAGAACGAAAGAGAGAGAAAAGAAAGCAAGAAAGAGAAACAAAGAAAGGACAGTCAGAAAGACACAGAAAGAAAGAATGACAGTAAGAAAGACAAAGAAAGAAAAAGAAAAGAAAGAAAAAAGAAAAAAAAGAAAAAAAAAAAAAAAAAAAAAAAAAAAAAAAAGAAAGCAAAAAAAAAAAAAAAAATGTAAGGGAAGAAAAATGAAAAAGAAAAGGAGAGAGAGAATATAACGAAATAATGAAAATGAGAGCGCTGATTGAGAAAAGCAAGAAAACAAAAAAAACGAAGGGGGAGGTGGGAAGGTACAGAAAAAAAGTATAGTTGGAAAGCTAAAGGATTCGAACTTAATCGAGGTCTGTGTTCTACGTTCCGACAAAAGAAACACGGCACTAAGACACTGATCTGAGGCCAACGAACCCGTCCTCAGCGGAATCTTAATGGCCCTCCGAAACCTTTCTTTTCCACATCTCTGGAACACTCTGGGTTTTTTTTTGTGTGGGCCCCAGAAGGGAGCCATGGAGCCCACTTTTAATCTTCGACGAGAGAGGGCTGGTGGTAGCAGTAGTGGCCCTTTGTGTTTGCTGGAACTACGTTCTCAGGGGAAGAATCTCTGCAACTTTTAGGGATCTCTCTCTCTCTCTGTCTCTCTGTGTGTGTGTGTGTGTGTGTGTGTGTGTGTGTGTGTGTGTGTGTGCGTGTGTGACAAATATACACGCACGCGTGCTAGCAAGCCCGCAACCACGCATGTGACTTGCACACACACACACACACACACACACACACACACACACACACACACACACACACACACACACACACACACACACACACACACACACACACGCGCGCGCGCGCGCGCGCGCGCGCGCACACACACACACACACAGAGAGAGAGAGAGAGAGAGAGAGAGAGAGAGAGAGAGAGAGAGAGAGAGAGAGAGAGAGAGAGGGAGACTGTGAGACAGAGACAGAGATACTGAGACAGAAAGACAGACGCAGACAGTGAGAGAGATACAGATACAGAGAGGAACACATTTTGCCGGTTCAGTTTTACGCAAAGCAGAGAACGACTATAAGAAGTATGCCATTTGTTAGTAAACACAGACAACGACACTTCGACCTTCATGACATTTTTACATTTTGAATATTTGATACCTCCTGTGACCGAGCGGTGATGACAGGGGAGGCGGAGGGTGGGGGGGGTGGGGGGGGTTGGGGGTCACAAATGTCAGACAGGTGACAGATGCTGAATGATATTGGTGAGCTCTGAGTGTTCAGCAGGGTTGTCAGTGGGTGTGTATTTGTCATCTAGGAAACCATCTCACAAGCATGTATATGCACTCTGTCTTTTTCCGATACACACTTAAGTGATCGCTTCGATTCAGACAATCAAGAACCGCACATACCAAAGCAGGATAGTACTAGGTATCATTGTATGTAAAAAAAACAAACAAACAAAAAAAAAACGACTTGAATAGATAAACAAGCAAATGCAACTAAAGCACATTTATTTCACACAGATACATGTTACAAGAAAATTAGACAGTAAAATCCAGGGCTGTATAACAGAACATATAACAGAACTATAACACAGTACAGTACAATGTATTATTCAGCATAAAAAAAGAAAAAACACCACCACGCAATAAGATAAGATACAGTACGTCGGCCGTTGCATCTGTCAGGGGGATGGACAAGGGTTGCGGATAGGCCGACCATTGTAATGTATGTCCATAAAGATGTAAGAGGGTCTGGGCAATTTCACATTGTCTAACAAAACCGGATTGTTCGACTCATTCTTCTCTGTCATGAGATACTACTACATTTTTTTTTGCAAACCACATGCTTGTTAGGAGGAAGGAGATGATTCATCGATTTTGTTAAACTTCTGAAACTTTTTTTTTCAATTTATTTTGTGTGAGTGTCTGTGTCTGTCTCCATGTGGAACTATCACACATGTGAGACTGTGTTGTCTTCGAAGCGACCATAAACCTAAGCTGGAAACCTCTGTATTCTATCAGTATTACAAAAAAACATTTATTCGTTTTCTGAAATGGTTTGTATGGTTTTATTAAATAACAAAGCAATGTATAAGTTGTGTCATTTTCTGATAAGCTTGTACAATAAAAATATAAATAAAAAGTCACATCTGTTCATACCTTTTCACAAGTTGAACAGACGCATAACTTGCTAATTTACTAGAGTTTCATCTCATAAAAAACATAGAACAACATGTTCAGTTTATTAAGAATATGTGGAGGGGGGTCAAGATGATTTTGAAAAGATACTAATGTCAGATATTGCTATGGTATTTGCTGCAAGTGTGTCCACGGTGAAAAAAAAAAAAAAAAAAAAAAAAAAGGAAAATGAGATGGTATGGTTATGTATCAAGATCAACAGGACTTGCCAAAACCATTGTACAAGGAGCTGTGCGAGAGGGCCGAAGGAGACGAAGACGGAGAACGAGATGGGAGGATAACATCAGTGCATGGACTGACCTCACACTCAGCAACTGCCAAAGAGCGTCTGAGAACCCGGGAAAGAAGCTGGTTGCGAAGTCATCTGTGGCGCCCCAACGGTCTTGAAGACTCCGGGGTTGAGGATCGGTGGTAAAGTGGTTTTTACTAGGAGAGGACGGGAGAGCTAGTTGCCTTCCTCACGATATGAAAGTATATCTGGATGTGTTCAAAAACTTGATGTAATAGTTAAGATGGACGATGTCACTGCTATTTAATGAGAGTGCTATTCCAGTAACCTTAACAACAGCTAGATCGTACTCAAACTGTATGAGTGACGTGTATCTCAGGCTAGTTCTGCTTTTACTTATTCCCTATCAAAACAATTTTGTTTTGCCTAAGTTCACTGTTTAAATCCGTTATTACTGGAGAGACGTTTTTTCTCTATCAGTGGCATAAGCAGAGAGTGATAAAAGCTCAACAATGTCTGCTGTTAATTTAGTACCTGTGACGTCTTTTTTAAATGATAGTAATGACATATTTTCCTCACAAATCAAATACACGGATGGCAAGTACGCATCTCTGTGACAAGTTTTTACCTCAAAGTTTCACTCGTATCAAAACCTAGTCGACGACACATGGCATTTAGGGCAATAGATGGTGTGCAATGCTAAGTAAAAAGCCAGCACTACGAAAAAGAAAGAAATGAAAGAAAGTAAAACGTTATCAAATATTCACAGAGAGAGAGAGAGAGAGACAGAGACAGGGACAGAGAGAGAGAGACAGGGACAGAGAGACAGAGACAGACAGACAGACTAACAAGAGGACAGACGGACAAAGACAGACAGACACAGAGAGACAGACAGAAATAGACGTAAAGAGTCTCCAATAAAATGTTCAAGTTTTCTTGCAGCTAAATTATTTTCAGCGTTATAAGAAGGGGCTCAAATGGCGGTGGTACTTTGAAGAGCGAAATAAAGACAAACATCAACAGCACACATCATCTTCAGCCCAGTCTCTTGAAACGGCTGTGTGGAAATTGTTTTTTTTCTACTTCAGCTAATCCTATAGCGATGGAATTGCAGCTTGAACTAAGATTTCATTCCTCCTTTCTTCTCTTCATCGGTGTCTTCCCCTTTCTTTCTGTCTTGCTCTCTCTCTCTCTCTCTCTCTCTCTCTCTCTCTCTCTTTCTCTCACCCCCTTCCCCCCCCCCCCCCTCTCTCTCTCTCAGATTCTCTACATTTGCGATTGAGTGTGTGTCTCAATATATCCTTGTCTCCATCTCTAAACTTATTTGCATATGTCAGAGAGAGAGAGAGAGAGAGAGAGAGAGAGAGAGAAGAGAGAGAGAGAGAGAGAGAGAGAGAGTTATCAACAGGGTGGTTTCGTTTCTCCAGCTGAGATTCTTTTTGGCAGGTATTACATTGTTTCAATGGGTTTAATGGGTTGTGGACTTTAAACGAAAGTTGTTGAGAGGGCACTATTTCACAGGAAAAAGTAAAACCAAAACTGGTCAGCACTTACGTTGTTCCGCACAGTCCTTCTCGGAACAAGCAGTACTGTGAATGTACATCTCAATCCTTTTATTTAAGACTGTAGTCTAGTTTTCAACTACAAGACATTGCAATTTCACTGTCTTGGCGTCTGGATTTTGCCACCCCCCCCCCCTCTCTCTCTCTCTCTCTCTCTCTCTCTCTCTCTCTCTCTCTCTCTCTCTCTCTCTCTCTCTCTCTCTCTCACGCGTGTTGTGTTCATTCAAACAATATCCACACTCATAGCGAGCAGCTCAGAGAAAACAGAGAGATACTGCCTGCCCATTGACTCCCTCGATGGAGTATGGCTGCCTTAATGGCGGGATAAGGAGCGGTCATACACACAAAACTCCACTGCCTGTCTGTACAGGCAGTGTCCGCAGGAGTATCAGCCTGCGTACGCAGCAAGAAAAGAAAAGAAAACCCCCCCTCGCTCTGCCTGCAGCCTACGTATCCCATTCTCTCATCCCCTTCATCATCCAACGCCTGCTCTCTTCTCCCAGTTACACAGGCTCTTCACTCCACCCCTCCCTTCACTGTGTCCCCCTTCTCTTACCGTTCCCGTCAGCGATGATGCCTTGTCCCTCCAGTCCTGATTCTACAAGTAGTTCACTATCTTCCTGCTCATCCTTCACTGTAATTTCTGCCCCATCTGAATGAGTCCTGCTCCTCCTCTCCACCCCCAAGATAACAACACTCATGTCAGTCACTAGAAGCCGCCACCAAGGACGGCACCAAAGACACTGACATTGCTCCAGTGACAGGGGCCATGCCAGCAGTGCGTTAGCCACGATGACTGTGTATCCAGGGCTGAGTTTCAGGGGACGAGACAGTCCCTACAATCCCGGAGTTTCAGCCTTCCACACAGTCCTCTGCAAAGCTAGACAATTCATGTCAAATTGAAACAGGTGCCATCACCACTCGGTTACTCCACACTCAACTGAAAAGCACCACAACACCCTTAAATCACTTCAAATTATAGTCTTCCTTCCAAGAGTGCTTCCTAGCAGGCTTCTCCACCAAATTACCTTTTCTCTTTCACGTCGCTGCCGAAGGAGTAAAAATGCTGAAAGCGATATAATGAAGGCAAAGCAGACTTCACACCAGAGACCGAGAGTCCCCCAGTCAAAAGACTTCCACCCCCGACCCTCTACAACACGTGTCACTGAGGACACCACAACCATTCTGCTGGGGGGGGGGGGGGGGGGGTGAGATAATGAGAAGGGTAGATCTTTACTGCTTCTCACATCCCAGTAGAAAGCCTTGAAAAGTGTGTGTGTGTCAGTGACCAGAGAATGACCCAGCTGACTCAGTGGCTCAGTGACCAGACACCACCCACACCAACAGAGTAGGTCGCAATTCACGTTAGGATCCATGACTGTACTCAAGTTCTGGCCTCAGCAACCGTGGAAAGTGTAAAGATCTTTGCCAGTGCCAACACGTCTTCCCCAAAGTTTCATTGCTGGCATCTGCTATACTATCCTTCCTGCCAGAGGACGACACCCATTCCGCTCTCGTGTTCACCACCGCAACAGGAAACCTGCAGCTAGCGTATGAGAGCGTAGGGGGTGTGTGCTTCAGAGACTACAACACTTTGTTTTTCATCACCAGCAGTGAAGCATTCATGACGACTGTGTAAAATGCCATTCTGCCTACCAGGAAAGGGACAGCGCCTTGCAGACAATCTGCTGGCTGGGAAACAAGCCGACAGTTAGCCAGCAAAGAGCGGCAGTGATCACAGGCCTCTCCTCACAGAATGTCTCACAACTTCCCTCTTGTTGCATCACTGCTCTGGTTCCTTCATCCACCCGGCCGTTGCTGAGGACACCGTCTTGCATTCACGCACCACCGTTATTTCAGACAGATAGCCCTCCTACGCTTCCCCACACTCCCATTAAGCCACACTAATCAGAGGTCTTCTCTCTCTCTCTTACTTCCCCCATCTCTCTCTCTCTCTCTCTCTCTCTCTCTCTCTCTCTCTCTCCCCCTCTCTCTTTCTCTTTCTTTCTCGCTCTCTTTCTCCCCCCCTCCCCCTCTCTCTCTCTCTCTCTCTCTCTCTCTCTCTCTCTCTCTTGGGACAGATGGCCTGTGTATGACTCATGTATGAGTATGTGTATATACTCATCTCTCTCTCTCCCCTCTTCTCTCTCTCTCCCTCTCTATCTCTCTGTCATGTCTCCCTGTCAGCGGTTACTCCCCGTCTGTGTGTGAGAAAAGGTGTCAGTCTTTCTATTCCTCTGTATCTCTCTCTCCCTCTCCCTCCCTTCAGCGGTTTGTGTGTATGCGTCTGTGTGTGAGAAAAGGTGTCATTTGTATATTCCTCTGTGTGTAGCCCTCCCTCTTTTTTTCTCTGCTTCATTGACATTCTGCATTTGCTTGTTAGCCCAGAGAGAGAGAGAGAGAGAGAGAGAGAGAGAGAGAGAGAGAGAGAGAGAGAGAGAGAGAGAGAGAGAGAGAGAGAGAGAGAGAGAGCACTCTTTTGCAGTCGAACTCTGTGCAAAATTATAAGGACAGCTATTCGACAGATTAAGCGCGCTGGAAAACAAAAGCAAACACTATTCTGCGGATCGAAATAATATTCATCCCAGACCAAAACTTGGCACCATTGTTTGGCCAGTCACAGTGGAGGGAGTGGGTGTGGTGGTGGGGGTAGAGAGAGTTGGGCGGGGCGGAGGTTGGGGATGGGAAGGTGGGGGTGCGAAATTTGGGATGGGGAGAAAAGACACCCGACCGCATCCGGCCAATGTGTTCTTAACGATGTTTGTATGATGTTTCTTCTCTTCGATTCTTTAGCCATTGTCCAGTTTATCAGTTGCATGGTGAACGATGTGTGATTTGTCTCAGGACAATATCTCAGAATGACGCAGGGTTTGCTCTCTATCTCTTTCCTGTACACCTTCATTCATGGTCTGGGTGTTAGTATTTTATTCAATCGAGAGCCCGAGGACACAAGGAAGAATTTATCAATGCAACTCACCACAACAGAAAACAACACTGTATAACACAGCTTACTCTCTCATTTACACACACACACACACACACACACACACACACACACACACACACACACAGACGCGCGCGCGCATACACACGCACACACGCATTAACACACACACACACACACACACACACACACACACACACATTTACATGTAAAACCAAATTACAGGCAACCTCTGTACGTAGATCTCCATTGACGGACAGTGACGGTGCATACTAGGGCAACCTGGTGATAAATCTCCGGAACAGAATGGAAAGTACACGAAAATGGAAGGGGGTCTGCCTGGAGCCACTTTGTCTTACAAGGTGGGAGGCGATCGACTCGTTCTTCTCTGTCGCCAAATTCTTCATTTTCCTTCCAACCATCTGCTTGTTAGGGGTATGACGTCGTGCAAAAGATGGACTGACCACGTTAGATCTTTATTTCTTTTCTTCTTGATTTTGTTTTGTATGTGGTACTTCTCATTCATCCGACATTCAGATTTTCTTGCAACAACTGCGGACGGAAAATGTTCCTTTATTTTCAAATTCTTATTTAGATTTGGAAATTGCATATTGTATCTATGGTCTTCGAAACAGCTTTTTAAATCAACAATTGGTCATTTGTTTTTGTCTGTCTCATTTCAGTGAAAGTTAGAGTGTAGTTGCATCGTTCTCTAGATACATACATAGTGAAGTTAATGTTGTGAATCATATCAGTTGTATAAACTGTACTCACTCCATTATTTAAGGGGGATTATGAGCCCCAACTTTGCTTTGTTTATCTATCAGATGGCCATCTTTTGAAATCATTGAATGGCTGTAGTGTGATGCCTTTCCTTTTACTAAGAATCTTTGTACATGTTTCATTAGACACAACTTTCGAAAAAAATCAGTGTATGAGAATGCTTCTATGACCATATGAATATGAGCTATGTACGCACGTTATGCACAGAACATCGCATGAGGGTCGAAATTAAGGTATTATTCTTTGAAAAAATGCAGTATGAAATAGCAGCTAGGATTTCATCAAGGTATAACTAACAGTAAATTGCACTCACGAGCCACTAAAGGAGTTGTGTGTAACCCTGTTTTAATTTCGTTATTTCTTCGAGGGCTTCTTTCGACACTTTTGTGCAGTCACAGAATGTGATTTTTTTTTTACCCTATTTCGTCTGTTCATGCGTTTGTGTGCCTATCAAATTTGACTTTCTATCGAAAGTTTCACATAGGACAATTACAACATTAGATTTTGCAGTAGGTTCTTTTAAATGGGATATGAGAGGTATTGCGCGCATTATATATACAGATTTATTACCTTTCCAAGAGATTGGCCCAGGGGTCACACATGAATGTCTCAATCTCGATCGTTTAGGTTTAATTTTACTGAGAAAAGTTAACGATTTCATGATGTACCCTATTCTAACTTCATCAGTCTCGAGAACAGTAATCATAGCTTGTCGATCGAAAAGTAATAATTTAACAAGATGAGGTTAAAACGGTACTATACATGACACCTCCCAGCAAATATTGTACTAATAAAATATGGCTTGCCAATAAAATCAAACTTTTCTTTCCCGAGAAACAAAACAGACCGCATCATGCATTTCTTCCTTGAACATGACGCAACTGTCAGTGTGCCGCTAACAACTGCTACCCTTATGATGAAAGAGAATGGAAGGAGAAGGTATACTACACATCACTGTTGGCTACGATGTAGTTTAACGTATTTTTTCGATAATAAAATCGAGTTACCTTTTAAGTCATCACTACAGAGGACAGGTGTATAAGTTGTATAAAAGTCAGTCCTTAAAAATCAATTATAAATTGGGCTGAGAACTTCTGTCATGAAAACTGTTTGCAGATCTCCTCTACGTGTAGATGTGAATGTACAAATGATTGGTTCAATTGCTGTGTGATGAAAATCAGTGTAATTATGCCATCTGCATTCATAACTGATATATATATATATATATATATATATATATATTTATATATATATATATATATATATGATGTATGGGGGGGGGGGACCCTGAAAATGGAGGAGAGAGAGGGGAGAGAGCAAACAGAAGAGCAAAGAGAGAGAGAGAGAGGAGAGAAAGAGAGAGAGAAGAGAGTCAAAGTCAAAAATGTTTTTAATGTCAGGCCTCCGGCCCATGATATGGAGGCATCAGCACAACAAGAATCGTTTAGATTGAATAACCTGCATCCTTAAGTTTAACGCTTTGTAACAAAATTAGATAACCGTAAAAACAATACCTTCGTTTTCGCGTGACATAAGTAGGTAGAAATTTAAACATACATGGCGTGTGGTAGTACTTGGGCTGAATAAATTCATTTCTTATTTCATGGTAACATGGGACACACAAGAACAAAATGTAATTACGTTTCTGATGTGTTTTTTTGCAGAACGGACACAATTTGGAAGGAAAAGAAAATGGATCCGTCTTGTTAAATCATTGACGATTTTCTTTTTACTTGAAAAACTTGTTCTGTGGGCGTCTGTGGAGCTTTCCCTCTTGTGCAAAGTTCTGGCGTTCTCCAAGCAAACACAGACCAGTATTTTCATTTACCTTTTAACTATGCTGGGAATT
>JADBJO010005256.1:112500-120000 GCA_016801955.1 Conus betulinus
GACAGTGCTGTTGATCTATATCTGTCTGAAGGGCACAGCTCTCAACACATGTAGAAATGTCGTCGTGAATAGTGTCCGACACATCGTTTCTTCCTACACACACACACACACACACACACACACACACACAGAGAGAGAGAGAGAGAGAGAGAGAGAGGAGAGAGAGAGAGAGAGAGAGAGAGAGAATGTATGCAACAGGAAGAGGAATTTCAAGAAGTCTGACGGATTGTTTTGTCGAGCAAAAGTAGGAGGGACTGCCTTTAAAAGATCCAAGCCAAAAACAAAAAGTTTTGTCAGAACTGATGGCATTTGTTCCTGTTTTCCTATACAGTAGTGGTCTGGAAAATTCCGAATTAAGTTTATTTTTCTACAAGAAAACAAAGTCTCCAGTTTCTCTGTTGACAGTACACTTCAGCTTTAAATGAACTGTGTCTCTCTCTCTGTGTTTGGCTGGTCTCGTTATTTGTCCCAATCCAAATTACCCCACCTTTTCATCCTAACAGGGCCCCTACTTCCCTCCCTCCCTTTGATTTCACTGTTCCTCCTCTCCCCCCCTCCCCTCTCACTTTTTGTGTCCGTTTCTATCTGTCTGTCTTTCTGTCTGTCTGTTCATCTTCCTATCTGTCGAACTGTCTCTGTCGCTCCGCCTCACACCACTTTTCTGATTGAGAACCCTTATGTGGGGGCAGGTGTGGATGAATATATGCGTGTACACACATCTCTGTGGCTCTCTCTTCCTTTCTTTGAGTTTTGTATGCATTCTACATTTGTACGTGGGAGTTTCTAAATGAATTAGGAGGGGGGAGAGGGAGGGGAGGGGAGGGGAGGGAGAGAGCGAGAGAAAAAAGTATGTGTGACCGTTGTCCCTGGTCCGGTATGAGCCTCACAAAAAGGAAAAAAATGTTTCTAATCTAAGAGAGAGAGAGAGAGAGAGAGAGGAGAGAGAGAGAGATAAAAAGAGAGAGAGAGAGAGAGAGGGGGGGGGGGGGGGAAGAAGGAGGGGGAGGAGACAGAGAGAGAACGAAAGAAATTTTGTTTAAAGATGGTATTGGGATAAGCTTACATAATGCTTCTGTAAAAACCCAGTCCTCGTGGCACAAATACGAATGCATACTGTACTTAAACCGGGTATACAATTAAGTAGTGGGAAAAAACAAGTGCAGGTTAACATTGTTCCATCATTATAGTAATGACTTGGCAAAGATTTGAAATTGAGAGGAAAAAATAATAAAGATGAAGTAAATGGGGAAAATGTATATCATAAATGTGAAAACCCTTCACTAGCTGCATGAGGAGAACTATCGCAATCCCTCTCGAAGGCAGATCTGTATGCATCGCCTGCTCCGAGGCCTTTCGTCCGCTGGATTGGACTCATCAGGGAGACACGGCTGATAGAGTCTGTGCTCTTGGCGTCAGATAGAGACACACCACAGTCCATAATTCTGTGGTGTTCTGACCGCCAAGGGTTCGAAAAAGAATCCAACAGCACCCCCAAAGCAGCCACTGAAAGGTAATAGAATTAAACAAAAAAAAAGTGTGGAGAGGAAAAAAGTTGCTGAAAACTAAAAAACATTACGCAAACAGTATATATATATATATATATATATATATATATATATATATATATATAGAGAGAGAGAGAGAGAGAGAGAGAGAGAGAGAGAGAGAGAGAGAGAGAGAGAGAATACTGCTAAAACGCCTAATAAAATTCTTAAAGTGCTCAACCCCTTGGGGAGCAACATCTGTTAAAATAGGATGGTAAAAGGAAGTTTTAAAAATCAACAGATCTGTTTCGAGCGCTGGCTCTCGTCAGGATGGTTTTGGGTCGCCTACTGCCGGTGTTATATGGCCTGATGTCACTGTTTACACGTGCAGATTGGCTGCACGTGTTGTTCGGTTTTTTTTGGGTTGTTTACAGTTCAGGGTGCGTTTTGCTGACAACGATTTCCATTTGTGCCTGCAATTGTTTACTATTTCTACTTTAGTATTTAGGGTTGCTAAGTATGGTTTGCATAGTATTAACAATTTTTCTGTTGAACATAGGTTGCATCTTTTTGAAATGTTATTGTATGGTGATGCCCTTTTTATGATTTTCCAGGATATGTTATAGTTTATATTTTTTGTCTTTAAGTCTCCAAATATATTTGCTCAGTTCTGTTTTGGTTTTTGTATTTTTCTTTGTTGAATGACTGTTTATGGTTTGCGTACCTGGTTTTGAAGTGATTTTCAGTGATCCCTATGTATGTTTCTTTTTCATTTTCTGATGTCACAGTGGCTTGGTATACAATGTTGTTATAGAGGCATTTGTTGCTTAAGGGACACTGTTCTTTTTTAGCACAATTGCAGGATTTCCTTTCTTCACCCTTCTTTGCTATGTTGCTTTTCATTTTGTTGGATGAATCAATTATATTTTTAAGGTTAGGCATGCATGAATATGTTTATATATATTATAGTAAACAAGGTGGGGGAAAAGGAGGTGAATGAAGATAAAAAGAGAAGAAAAACAACAACAACAGCATCAACAAAACCCAAGGAGAAAAATATGCAGAACACACAAGGCCAATCAATCACAACAAGAAATGCCTCTGGCCTCTGGAACCATATAGCCATCTCCATCCCACACACTCCCATCTCATCCGCCATTCACCACCACCACTCCCACCTGCACCCACCCACCCATTTAAAGGTCCACCCACAATAAAAGAGACAGTAATACATACACTCACCTCCCACACAGGTCATCACAAGAAGAAAGAGGAAAGGAAAAAAAACGGGGACCTCCACAACAACATCCAATATATTAAAGTAAATCACCCAGAAGCTAAGCGGGGCAAGGGGGGTGGGGGGGGGGGGGGGGGCAGAGAGAGAGAGAGAGAGAGAGAGAGAGAGAGAGGAGAGAGAGAGAGAGAGAGAGAGAGAGAGAGCAGAGAAGGGGGGGAGGGAGCAGAGAGGGAGGCAGACAGACCGCGACTGACAGGAGCCAGGCATAACAGACGACTGAGAAGGGGGTCAGGTGACAGACAGGCAGGCAGACAGACCGCTGTCAAAAGTTTTAAATAAAGTACATAATTAACGACAAAAAGTATAACAACAACTAGAGGGTAGCGATGTAGGATAAAAGTTATTGTATTTCTTACATGAGTAAGGATTTGAATACCCTTTCATACAATAAAGTGATGAAAAAAGACTGCGCACTCCCAATATCCCATCTTATCAAACAAAAACATTTTAATGGTATGTATAAAGATTACATGGCCGGTTATCTGTTTAGAAAACTAAGGCATCCCATTGAACCAGCCTGTTATGTCATCCTCCAAATTAGATGCTAGGACAGACAGATGACATAAACACGAATCGGATTGCCATCGGTAAATAACTTCCAAACCATTTTTAAAGTCAGGGGTAAATCGTTAATGAAGAAAATAGTAAAGGTCCTAAAACATATTCTACTGTCATAGAATAAAATCTAAAGACTTTTTTGTGTGAACTGCTTTTTGTCTGTTTACCAGAAACGAAGTAAGAAGCGGAACGACATTTTCGACACAAATAGAAAATTGAAGCAGAACGACATTTTCGACACGAATAGAAAATTTCCCTAAGAGGCTGATGATATCAAAAGCCATTGCCAAGTCAATTGAAATTACACCAGTCTATTAATTGCTTTTAGATTTTGAAATCCATTTACGTTACATTTACTTGCATTTATTTTAGATGGATTAGTTTTCGACAGTATTGACAAGGTTTATATTGGCCTATAGTTTGAAGGATTCTTAAGTCTCATCATGCTTTGCAGAATTGAATCAATTTACCTGCTTTAAAATGAATGGAAAATAATTTCTGTTTATGCGAACCATTTACGCTAAGGTATATATATTTTGATTTATGTTGCTGTCTGATTACTACAGATCTTTCGTAACAGTTTTTGAAAGAATGGAGAGCAACATCGACAACTGGGTACTGACAGAAAAAGGAAAGGACATCTTGCATTCAGCATTCCTAGATAAACAATATTCTGTTAAAGACTGTCGGCCGTTATTTTTCTACGCATTATTTGCAATTAAATTATCTGATATGGTCATAAATATTCGTTAATCGTTTCTGAGGAATTGGTTTTTCTCATTAATTGTGATTTTGAGTATGGTTTATTATTAACATATCGTATATGTTGATAATTTCGAAGAGTTCTAGAGTCTCGGGCAATATGAGGCACAGTTTGATTTTTAGGGAAAGAAAGATCCACATGTACATACCTGGACATTCAAAACTGGTATTGTAATGTCTATCCAAGTAGGTGGTAGGATGTAGTTGTAAGAGCCATACTGGCACGAAGCAAAATAAACAGATATTCTGGAACCAGATTATTAAGTACCTTGGGCAGATCTACTGTTTTCTTTAACTCGGGATCTGTTTGCAGCAGCAATATTTGAATTCAGCTTGTCTCTGACTTTTTCTTTTTCAAGGAAAGAACCGGTAAAACAATATAAGGTAGTCTTCATGCTAGAGCGTTTTTAGCACTGTTAATCTTTGTATGTCTCTTGTGACATCTGGAAAAGAAACAAAAAAAACATTTTTGCGGAAAATTTGCTTGTATATTTTGTATTGTGTTCTTTATAACTGTTACTTTGCACTCTGTCTGTTGTGTGTTTTTTTTTTTTTTTTTTTTTTTTTTTAGTTTGTTTGTTTTCTTCCGGCAGTTCGTTTATAGACGTAATAACGTGTTCTATGGGACGTTTTTACCGCACAATTTTACGCTGCGATGCATGATTGATATGAGAGAGCCAGTGGGCGTAGAAACAAAATATGGAGGTGTCTGTATCTATGAGAACTATTAGGTGTTTGAGCAGAGAGAGAGAGAGAGAGAGAGAGAGAGAGAGAGAGAGAGAGAGAGAGAGAGAGAGAGAGATGTCTATAGGATAAGTCAAGCTGGGGAGGCCGAGGTCAAATGAAGAGACATCACCACTGAGGATGTTTCATGTTATTGCTGTCTTCCTCTGAAACGTTTGCCAGGAGACCTTCCAGATCGTCTTTTCTTTACGGGAAAGGGCTCGCCTCTGAAATGTTCATAATTCGCTGTGGTCTGTTGCTGCCACAAATACACTCGCGCCAAGGAACTGACAACTTGTAGATTTGATACCTGCGTGGTAAGCTTGTTGACTGACAGTACATTTTTTGTTACCCTGTTTTGGTCATTTGACTTGTCCACAAGGTGCGAAGACTACACCGCCCGTCCCCTCTCACCCTAGACCTACAGCCCTTTGACTTGGCACCCCCACGTCAGCCCTCACACAACCCTTTAGAACGTCTGGAGTGTTGACGCAACACAATGACTGTAGAGCGACATCTCCACAGGGAATCTGAACGACATGTTGACTCTTGATCAGGATGATATAGCAGCGCCGATCTTTTGTCTCACGTCCTTTTTATTGAGCTGTCATCCTCTCCTATCATGTTCTTGACATGCTTGAAGAGGTTTGCGTGACTCGGCGCCAGAGTACTGCTGACTGACACACGCTATGTGGAACTATTGCTTTAATCTTCTATTATTCTCCGCGGTAGATTCCATGCTGAATGCACAGGATGCTTATTTTGTGGCCTGGTAGGGAGTTGGTAAAATTCTGCACTTAGGTCTCCTTGTGAGAATTATATCAGCAGTAGAAAGAGGTTGCAAAGAAGCTGTCATCAAAGCTCATGTCGGAATAGCGCAGTCCAGAAGTGTGTCCACCATTATCATCGCCAGAAAGATTGTAAATGTAATAGGGGAAGAGAAGCCAGCCTGTCCACTCTCCGATGCTTGCTGGGACGAAGTTTAAAAGTTTGTTATTTAATCATTACTTTCCTGCTTGTATTTTTTTCCCCAGAGCTACAATGGTTTCTGTTACGTGAATATCGCTTGGACGCGTTTCTGGACGCCATGCTCAAATCTGCAATTTTGTTGCCTGGTTGATGCCGGGATATCACACACAAGGAAGCATAGAGGTCTACCTGACATGTAGTGTCTGACCAAAATAAATCCCTTCAGCACGAACTTCGTTTTCATCGATCATCACAGAAACATATCCTCAGTGATCATGGAAAAAGTATCCTACAAGGCAAAGATGGGCGTATAGACATATTCACTGTTTTTAACGGTGTATATCATGTAGACAAAGATGGGCGTAGAGACATTTTCATTGTTTTAGCGGTGTATATCATGAAGACAAAGATGGGCGTATAGATATATTCATTATTTCAACGACAAAGTGGGCGTATATCACGAAGTGCAAAAAGCTTTGAATTCAAAATGTAATGTGGCAATCTTATTATGAAAATCACTTTCTTCTTCGTATTGTTCTTATTGTTGTTCTTGTTCGTCATCATCATCATCATCATCATCATCATCATCATCATCATCATCATCATCATCATCAGTAGTAGTAGTAGTAGTAGTAGTAGTAGTAGTAGCTGTAGCAGCAGCAGCAGCAGCAGCAGCAGCAGCAGCAGTAGTAGCAGTAGTGTCTTCTACTTCTTTTTTGTGTCTTCTTCTTTGTGTCTTCTTCTTCTTCTTCTTCTTCTTCTCTTTGAAAACATCTTCAGCAGCGGAGCGGAAACAGAAGTAGCAGGAGTACCAGCAGTAAAGATAGAAGCACGGCAACAACGACAATGTAACTACGGGCACGTAATATTCAAACCCAGGTGTCAAACCGTCAAAAATGTTAATGTCTTTTAGAGAGAACCTATCTACCTGCCCCCCCCCCCCCCCCCCCCCACACACACACACACAAAAGCGGGCGGAGAATTTTTTTTTCTTAATATGCCCTGTCTGTCAAATCCGTTTGGACCACAAAAGAAAAAAAATGCAAAAAAACTAAACAAACTAAAACAAAGACGAAAAAAAAAAAAAAAAAAACAAACAACAACAAAAAAAAAAAAAAAAAAACACGTGTCTGGCGATAAAATCTTTTGTTTCAAAGATTACCTTTCTAAAAATCTTTCCAATCTGCGTTTGGTAAATGAAAGGGGGCCGGAATAGCTCAGTTGGTAGAACGCCGGACTCGTACTCTTTGTGATCTTGGGGTTGCAGGCTAGAATCTCCGTCGGGCCGTTTTGGTACATGGAGATTTTCCCTCGGAGTCAACATTGGTTCTGACTCCATTTCCCACACAGTCCTTCGAATGAGACTATAAACCAAGGTTCCGTGTGTGATCACACACATAACATCTTGTGCACACGTAAATTCCCATCACCAGCTTTCGGAAGAGAAGGCCAGTTTGGCCGTTAGTATGGATGACACGATACACATAGCATGTATCATGCGTGAGAAATTGAAAGAATAAAGGACGTAAAGAAGCTGAGTGAACGATATTGACTAGATGGCAAGGGAAACAACTGAATGAAGCGCCGGCAGGTAGCCCTTAAGTCGGCACTGCCCATGTAGGCGCCCCGTTGCGTACTCGAGAGTTTGGATTGTCAGCGCCTAGAACCTTTGGCAAGGCGCTTTATTGATGTTATGTTATTGTTGTT
>JADBJO010005256.1:122500-125000 GCA_016801955.1 Conus betulinus
TGAGAGAGAGAGAGAGAGAGAGAGAGAGAGAGAGAGAGAGAGAGAGAGAGAGAGAGAGAGAGAGAGAGAGAGAGAGAGAATTTTCAACGGGAAGACATGTTTTATTGTAATGTATGTCAGGCGTTCAGAGAGAAATTTCGACAAGTTCAATAGTTTTTTATGTGTTGAAGGAGGGATTGCCTCTGAGAGTGCTAGGTAACAAACAAGTTTTGTCAGCACTGACAATAGTCTGTCTTGCCCTCCATTGCAGAAGTGCCTGGAAATTTTCCAGTTCAGCTGATCTTGCAGGAAAAGGAAGTCCAGTTTCTATTGACAAGTCACCTCAAGATCAAATGAACTCTGTCCCAGTCTGTGTCTGGCTGGCTGGTTCTTGTCGGTTGTCCCATTACAAAAGCTCCTGCCCCACCCAGTTTCCATGTCCCCACTCGTCCGCTGCTTCCCCCCCCCCCCCCCCCCCCTCCCCTCCAGGCTTTCTCTCTATTCTCCGCAGTCCACCCTTCCGTATACTCTCTATCTCTTCTATTTTTACTCGACACATCAACTATAAACCTTGTCGAAATTTCTCTTTATATGTTAGTCGATAATAATGATGTGATGATGATGCAGTTGCTGTGGGTCTATTATTATTATACAATTATCGCTGACGACTGTAACGATTAATACCGGCCACTTCAGGTGATTTTATCAAAATGGTCAATCTGAAGCAAACACCATGGGCCAAGACGACATCAGCAATCCCCGCGTCTCCATCATCGGCGATCACATTCTCGAATTGGTCGACGACTTCACTTACCTGGACTCTCCACCATGTGTGGGCGGTATTGGTTGTGCCATTTTCGTGTCTGTTATTTGCTTTATCGGAAAAAAAGCCACATTTGTTTGCACTTATATGGGTTTGTGTTTCGTACTAATAAGCGTTACTTTTCCACTCTTTTGAGGTATTGGTATTTTGACTAGTCTTTTGTAAACGAACGTTTTCTAAGGTGACTTTAACAGCATGATCCGAGACTGTGATGCATAATTGATAAGAGAGAGTCAGTGAACTGGGAAGCAAAGTAGGGAAGCGTCTGTGTCTGTGTAAGCCTTCGGTTGTTTGTTTGAGAGAGAGAGAGAGAGAGAGAGAGAGAGAGAGAGAGAGAGAGAGAGAGAGAGAGAGAGAGAGAGAGAGAGAGAGAGAGAGAGAGAGAGAGAGAGAGAGAGAGAGAGAGAGAGAGAGAGAGAGATCTATGGGATAAATCAACCTGGAGAGGACGAAGCCACATCAACACACATTAGTACTGGTGATGTTTTATGCTTGTGCTGTTCTTTTGAGAACCATTCGTTTCGATAATTTCCAGATGATCTTATCTTTGATGGAAATGACCCGCCTCTGGGACGTCCACGTTTAACTCTACTATGCCAGCTGGTCTTGCACATGGAGTTTGCCACACATATGCCAGAACAGGGCAACTGGCAACATTGTGGGCTTTGATACGTGTGCAGTAAAACTGGTTGTCTGACAGCATTTTTTTTTATCCTGCTATGGTCACCTTTCTCATGTTCTTCTACCACATACAAAAAAACCAAAGCGCCCGTCTCGTCCCCCCCCATCCCCTTCACACCCTCCCCCTCCAATCTGCATCCACTTGCCACAAATACACCCCTTGAAAGCGTCTGGATTTTTCGCTTAAGATGTGCACTCGCGTGCATACGCATGGATTGTCACCACCGTTATCTTATACAACTATATCTTCACTAAGAATCTGAATAACCCGTTGGGTCTTGTCAAGGCTGAGACAACACCTTGTGACTCCACTTTCTTTGTTGTCCTCTCTTAGAATGGACTAGACATGCTTGAGGAGATCCTGTTCGTCCGGAGTCAGTTTTGCTGTCGACTGCTGATCTCTGGAACTGTTGTCTTTGAATTCATTGTTCTCCAAGGCGGCTTCCATTCTGGGTGCACCATATGCGATCTCTGGCTTGTCAATATGTTCGTGAAGTTCTGTTTTCCCGGCATCGTAGACCGTTATCAGTGAAAGGGGGTGAAGACAGACAGGGCCAACATCCGAGCTCGTCTAGGAGAGGTGAAGTCAAGACGCTTGTCCTTTTACTATGCTCTTTAGGGCAAAAAAAAAAGAGAACTTAATAGGAGAGACAAAACTGCCTTGCTCCAAGCCCAAGCTTGTTTGGACGGAGTTTGTAAGGATGCTACTCAAGAATAACTTCCCTTGTTCGTGTCTTTTTGCAGAGCTACTACGGTTACTGTTCCATGACCACCACTTACATACGTTTCGAGGGGTGTCGATCACAGTTACTGACCAATGCCGAGTAGTCTGTAGTTCTCATTCCTGATTGAGATGAGGATATTGAGTACAAGAAAACACACAGTTCTACTCCTGTGTATAGTCTCTAACTAGAATGTTGTTGTCTCGTTCGTCATGTCTTTAGATGGATTCTTGCGTCTCCTCGACAAAGGTGGCAGTACGTCGCAGATCCTCCAGTCCTCTAACTAGTAGTAAAG
>JADBJO010005256.1:137500-140000 GCA_016801955.1 Conus betulinus
GGCGTTTAAGGATGAAAAAACATTGTCAGAAAATTATCAGTATTCTTATATAAGCGCGTTAAAATACGATCTGCTCCTATATTTTAAGATCTTAAGATACATAATATGCATTTATGACTGTGTGTGTATAGATTACTAAGGAAATGTTGCAATATTCGAGAATTGAAAAAGCGTACCCCTTCAAGAGGGCAATGGCCTATGCTTGAATAAATTATCCGAAATCCGAATCTCTCTCTCTCTCTCTCTCTCTCTCTCTCTCTCTCTCTCTCTCTCTCTCTCTCTCTCCACTGCTCCACTCCCCTTCCATCACAACAGTTTGCTACTCTTTCTTAAGGAAGCGCCCCTTCCGGTCAACCAGTATCACCGTATCCTCTTTCTTCCGCACATAGCTTCCTCCCTACGTCATGTCACCTCTAGCTCTGTGCCCCCCCCCCCCCCCCCCCCCCCACCCCCTGTCTGTCACCTCAGCCACGTGGCCCTTTTGACAAGCGCTTCCGCTGAAAGCCCGCCAAAGAGGCCAGTGCAAATGAGCCATGGAGGGTGAGAAGAGTTACAAGCTTCCTACCTTAAAATTACTCCCCTCAGTGGTCTACTTTTTTTCGCCTTTTTTTTTTTTTTTTTTTTGTCTGTTTCTTATATTATTTTCTTTGTTTTCTTTCTTTGCCTGTTTGAATAGGATTTTAAAAAATCGGTCCCTTTCTCACCATGTTTAGGTATTTATGTACCCAGAGAGAGCTTTGCGAGAGAGAGAGAGAGAGAGAGAGAGAGAGAGAGAGAGAGGAGAGAGAGAGGAGAAGAGGAGAGAGAGAGAGAGAAGAGAGAGACAGAGTTTCAGAGAGTTTCAAGGTGGGTAACTTCACATCAGGGAATCCTATCTGATACTTTCCTCTGGGGGAAAAGGGGAATGGAGGGTAGAAATCATTTGTTTCGGTGTTTGCCATCTCCAGCCTGGTGGCATATTACAGAGCGGCGGAAGGATGGAGGAGGGGTGGGCAATAAGTTGGCGGGAAGGCAATCTGACCGGGCAGTGGGAACAGGGTTAGAGGGACATAGAGGTAGGAGCGCCGGGCAGTGGTCGTATATGTTATCTTTCTTTTTGTTCGTTATCCGTCCTGTATCCTTCTCTCCTCTTCCGCCATCTCTCTCTCGTCTCTCTCTCTCTGTGTCTCTGTGTCTCTCTGTCTCTGTCTCTCTCTCTGTCTCTCTCTCTCTCCCTCCCTCCCTCTCCCCCCTCTGTCTCTGTCTCTTCTCTCTCTCTGCTTCTGTCCCTATCTGTCTCTGTCTGTCGGTCTGTCTGTCTGTCTGTCTTTCTCTCTCTTGCACACATGCACGGCCAATCGTGTAATTACACATACACACGTACTTGGTCACACACACACAGACACACACACACACACACACACACCACACACACACACACACACACACACACACACACACACCACACACTAATATCACGAATAGTGGATAGACATTGAATGAAGGACACACACACACACACACCACACACACACACACACACACACACCACACACACACACACACACACACCAATATCACGAATAGTGGATAGACGTGAAAAATGAAGACACACACACACACACACACACACACACACACACACACACACACACACACACACACACACACACACGCACAGAGAGAGAGAGAGAAGAGAGAGAGAGAGAGAGAGATACAGAGACATACAGACAACAGACAGACAGACGGACGGACGGACACACAGAGATGGACAGACGGACATGCAGACAAACCGAGACAGACAGAAACAATGGCATGCGATGTATGTTTTATCATGAGACCCACAAGCCCATAATATGGCAAGTTCATGTAATTCCATATGCAGTGATGATAAAAGTTCCAGTCCCAGAAAGGTAGAATCTAAAGATTTCAGCTTCAAGTTTTTGTATACAATCGAGCAAACAAGTTAATCCCTTACAAGCGTTTATTACAGGATAAACAACATAGGGTAACAGATTACTGTTTTCTCATCATTAGAAAGTTTGATAATCGGACTAGGGACGGGCGATTGAAAGACTTCGTGAGAGAGAGAGAGAGAGAGAGAGAGAGAGAGAGAGAGAGAGAGAGAGAGAGAGAAGTCTATTGATACATGTTTATGTGTGTGTGTGTGAGGGAGGAAGGGAGAGAGAGAGAGAGAGAGAGAGAGAGAGAGAGAGAGAGAGAGGAGAGAGACAGACAGACAGACAGACAGACAGACAGACAGACAGACAGATAGAGACAGTGACCAGAGAGACAGAGAGAGAGACAGACAGAGAACGAGAGAGAGAGAGAGATGGGGGGGGAGGGGGGGGGGGGGGGGGATGGGTGGAAAAAGAGAGAGAGGGGAGAGGGAGAGAGAGATGGGGAGAGAGGGAGGGAGAGAATGCACTCCTGAAAAACTGCAGAGAAGATCCAAAAAGAACGTAGTTCCAGCAACCACAAGAGCCACTACTGCTACCACCTGCCCTCTCATCGAAGATTT
>JADBJO010005256.1:152500-155000 GCA_016801955.1 Conus betulinus
AGAGAAAGATAGGTAGATAGATAGACAGACACAAAGAGACAAAGAGGAGATAGGCGGAGATGTAAACAGGCAGACAGGGGTAGTAAAGAAAAATGTGGGGAAATAGTGTTATATGGTGTATTGGAGGGTAGGATGGTGGGGTGTGAGTCAGGGATAGGCCAATTTCAAGAGTTCCCAGACTAGGTCAAACCATGCTGCTTTGTAGGTCAGACAACCTCAGAACCATCTCGATGCGATAGTTTTGGAGTGAACAACGTAAAAAAAATGCTATGTTTTTGTAAAGCAATTTTCAAGACAGTTTGTTTTTGTGGATTCTAACACACGACAGGCATTGAGAAAAAGTTCTGACGCCTTTGATAAGAATCCCTATCCATCCCCCTTCTTTCGTATGTGTCCCTCAAAAAAGTTATTTTGTTTGAATCGTCTTTTGATCTATTTGACAAGGTAATAACATGTGTGTGTGTGTGTGTGTGTGTGTGTGTGCGTGCGTGTGTGTGCGTGCGTGCGTGCGTGCGTGCGTGCGTGCGTGCGTGCGTGCGTGTGTGTGCGTGTGTGCGTGTGTGTGTGTGTGTGTGTGTGTGTGCGCGCGCGTGTGTGTATGTGCATGTGTGCGTCCATGCAAGAGAGAGAGAGAGAGAGAGAGAGAGAGAGAGAGAGAGAGAGAGAGAGAGAGAGAGAGAGAGAGAGAGAGAGAGAGAACTAAGAATTCAGCAAACTTTATTAGAGACAGAGAGATAGACTGACTGACTAACAAAGACAAAATCATGTTCTGAGATTTCTGGAGTCTTCTTCAACAGGAACATGAGATCACACGTAAAACATGGATCAAGTGTGATGTGTTGTGACTTTCGCCAAAAGGAAGGGTTGTGTGCGGCATCAGACGTACTTTGTACGGTCGAATGAGGGGATAGGAGGGGGACCAGGATGCTTAATAAGCGATGCTCTGCACATGCTTGGCCTGAGGAGGCCATCACTAAACACCCTTGAAACAGCACAGTTGTTGTGGAGTGTCTCCTCTTGCTGCTGTCGACCCGAGAGAATGACGTCATTGGTAAAACTGGCGCGGAATGAGTTCGTTCACATCCTGGTTGGTTAGTATGTTGGTCGATTGGTATTCGTTTTCTCGGAGGTTTTGAAAAGTCGTAGTGGAAAACAAGCCCATGCAACCCAATTTGCTCGCAATTTCCCTGCAGCTTTTTTAAACTCCTTTATCGTGGAACAGACGGGCGAGTGTGGGCTGCTGGTGATGGGGTGGAAGGGGGTGGGGGTGGTGAGGGTGTAAAGAAAAAGACGTTAAAGGGCAAATGTTAAATCCATCGCTAACAGCATACGGGAACCATCAAATCCTAGTTTTGTGAACAAAACCAATTTACGCCCGTCTGCTACAGTAGACCTTCGTCCCCCTTCCTTAGTCTTCTCCTGAACAGCTGACTTAACTTCATCTACATCAAGGTGTCTGACAGAGATTACAGTCAGTAAACGTCCGTGGTCGTCCCTCCACCCTTGAAAGAAATTCACAATACAATACCTCAGCCTCTCGAGACAGTCCTCAAAGATGGAGCAGATCAACTGGAAGAAATTGTCATACAGAAATTAATGACAAAGAAATAAGGAGCGAAAGTCAATATCAAAAGAAAATCTTTGAAGTCTATGCTTGAGGATCCAAAAATGAAACAAATGAAGTCATATTATGGTGACAGCCTCAATGGTCAGTTGTACTACGTAATATTCTTGGCATTGTTAGTCACATCATCGACAATGACTGAAAATATGTGAACACATCCTTTTCTTGGATCTGTTCAGTTGCACTACGTACTATTCTTGGCGTTGTCAGTCATATCATCGATAATGACTGAAAATATGTGAACACATCTTTTTCTTGGATCTGTTCCAGTTTTCTGTGGAGCTGGTTAGTTAGTCAGTCAGTTAGTTAGTTTGTTAGTTAAGTAGTCCACCATTCGTTCGTTCGTTCGTTCGTCGTTCGTTCGTTTAAGTAGTTAGTTAGCTAGCTAGTTAGCTAGCTAGTTACTTACTTTCATTCTTACTTAATTACTTGGCACAAAAATTTCGATTTTCACAGCAGAACTAATAGCTATTCTTATAGCTCTGTCACATTTGATTAAGCTATCATAAATCTGTTAAATGTTCTTTCTTGTGTAAATATCTACTTCACTGCATTCAATTGAAAGGGTCCAATGTTGACTTTTGTTGGATACCATCCCGTAGTGGAATTTATCACAATGAATATGTTGACTACCTCGCAAAAAATGGGGCGAGGAACACTTTGCATGCTATTGAACTGCCTTGCAGTTTCTCTTCAGTAGAAATGTTTAACACAATAGAAACTGAAACGATACGACGTTTTTTCCCTTCTGGGACAAAGTAGTTTTCATGATGAATACTCCATGTGCAAGTAGATCAATTGTTACCTTGTCGTGCAGACTTTTGTTAAATGCTTTCACAACAAAGTTCTGTAAAGACATTAAGTGTGTCTACTCTG
>JADBJO010005257.1:5000-22500 GCA_016801955.1 Conus betulinus
GCCTCAATACCGCCCAGAAAAGGCGGGATATCTTTCATTACATGAGAAACAAAAACCATTCCATTTATTTTTTGCAGGATACACATTTTGAGAAGAAAATGGAAAAGTATATTTTAGCGGAATGGGGGTATCAGGGATATTTCTCAAGCTTTACATCAAATGCAAGAGGAGTCGCGATAATGTTTAATAATAACTTTGAATTTAAGGTTGAAAGAACTATTAAAGATAATTCAGGTATTACATTATGGTAGTTGTAGAAATCCATAAGAAGAGTTTTCTCCTTGTAAACATATACGGGCCAAATAGAGACAACCCAGAGTTCTATAGTAACCTGAAACAAAAGATTAGTGAAATAAAAGTTGAAAATATTATAATAGCTGGGGATTTTAATCTAGTTCTTGAGCCTGAAAAAGATTACCACAATTATAAACACGTTAATAATCCTAAAGCAAAAGAGGCAGTTGATGATATGATCGAAAACTTAGATTTGAACGATATCTGGCGAGAATTGAACGTAAAATGCCTTCGTTATACATGGAGAAGAACCAACCCTTTTCAGCAGGCCAGATTAGACTTTTTTCTGATCTCAGACTTAGTAGTGTCGTTTGTAGAGGACGCAGACATTGAAAGTGGCTACAGGACAGATCATTCGGCTGTTGTCTTAAAATTAAAATTTGAAGACACGGTAAACGTAACACCTTTTGGAAATTCAATACGTCCCTTCTAAAAGATAAAATGTATTTAGATGAAATAAATTCGGAAATTGATAAGGTTAAAAAAAAAAACGCGCTAATGCAAACGTAGAGGAAGTAACTGACGAAGAGCTGAGGTTTTCTATCCCGGATGATATATTTCTTGACTTTCTTTTAATGGAAATAAGATCCAAAACAATTTCATATGCCACGATGAAAAAGAAAAAACTGACAGAAGAAGAAGAAACAGCTTGAACATGACGTACAACGACTAGACAGAATTGAAAATAAAAATGAAGAAGACATCAGATTTATAGACATGAAAAAAGAACAGTTAAAACAGATAAGGGAAAAACGAATGGAGGGAGTATTGTTAAGGTCGAGAGCTCGATGGATAGCGGAAGGGGAGAAAGTGAGTAATTATTTCTGTAATTTAGAGAAACGTCACTATGTTAGCAAAAATATGGCTAGATTGATAGACCAACATGGCAATACTCTAACAAACCAGAAAGACATTATTCAAGAAGTGTATACATTTTATAGATTGCTATATGCAAAGACTGAGGTGGAAAATTGCGAAATTAAAGATTTAGTAGAAAATATCACGTGTTTAAACGAGAGAGGAAGCAAAAGGATTAGAGGGGAAAATAAGTCTAGAAGAAGCTACATGTGTTCTAAAGAACATGAAAAATAATAAAAGTCCCGGTACAGACGGTTTCAGCGCAGAATTTTTTAAAGTTTTCTGGAAAAAAATAGGACTTTTTGTTGTAAGAGCACTGAATGCGAGTTTTGAACGAGGAGAACTTTCAAATGTACAGAAAGAAGGAATCATTACTTGCATTCCGAAACGTGATAGACCCAGAGAGTATATAAAAAACTGGAGACCTATCTCGTTATTAAATGTGATTTACAAAATCGGGTCATCCTGTATTGCAAATCGTTTAAAGATAGTATTACCAAAAATCATCAGTGAAGACCAAACCGGATTTATGAAAAATAGGTATATTGGGGATAACTTAAGACTGATTTATGATACATTTGCCTACTTAGATAAACATGAATTACCAGGATTGCTGTTAAATATAGATTTTGAAAAAGCTTTTGACTCGATAAATTGGGAGTTCATGTTTAAAGTATTAAAAGCATTTGGTTTTAAAGAAGACATATGTAAATGGATAAGTACATTCTATAGAAATACTAAATCTTGTGTGATAGTGAATGGCCAGGTGTCAGAATGGTTTCAAATAACAAAAGGTTGTAGACAGGGAGACCCCATATCTCCATATCTTTTCATATTGTGTGTTGAAATATTAGCAATGACTGTAAGAGAAAACACAGATATTAAAGGCATTACGGTGAATAATGTTGAACACAAGCTGACACAGTACGCTGATGACACTGAATTTTTACTGGCAGGAGACAGAAAGTCTTTTGAAACTTGCATAGATGTACTTGACAGGTTCAATTCTGTCTCAGGGCTCCATATAAACTCGGGCAAAACTAGTGTGATTTGGCTTGGGAGTCGCAAAAATTCCACAGCTCGTTATATGGAACATTTAGGTTTAAACTGGAATCCGCCGAAATTTCGTGTGTTAGGTATTTGGTTCACTAATGATTTAAAAGGATGTCTTGAAGTTAATTACTCAGAAAAATTAGCAGAAGTAAAGTATCTGTTCAAAATATGGGTTAAACGTCAGATCACACCTCTTGGCAGAGTTGCAATATTAAAATCTATAATCCTTTCAAAGCTGACTCACCTCTGGCTCCTTTTACCAAACCCACCAGACATATTTTTTCAAACGTGTCAACAAATCTGTTATAAATTTATTTGGAATAGGAAACCAGACAAAATCAGTCGAAACATTCACACACATAGTGTAAGGAATGGAGGCATTGGCCTTCCTGATTTGAAAACATTTGTCTTATCTTTGAAACTTTCATGGATTCGTAAAGCTGAAAAAACAAAACATAAATGGAAAAGTCTTCTGTTGCATAACTTTCCGAAAAATGGGAACTTATTGACAAGTATGGACCAGAGTTTGTCTCAAAATTCACTAAATACAATCAGTTTTGGTCAGAAGTTCTTGAAGCATATAAAGTGTTTTACTACAAATGTATTCCTAAAAATTCTGCTGAACTTCTTGCCGAACCTTTATGCTATAACAAGCGGTTTCAAATGGGAAGAAAATTTATCGTCTCACAAGTATTGCATAACAAAAACATATTTTGTGTTGCCCATTTTTCTTTGATGATAATGGGCAGTTCCTCACTTACACACGTTTCAAAGATCAGTATGATATTAATATCGATTTCCTTACTTACGCTGGTTACAGATCTGCAATACTTGACTATGCAAAAAAGTCTGGCATTAATATAACTAATAATACGTACCAGAACTCATCATGTGTGTTTTAAACAACTGCTTGCAGTTTACAAAGGTTGTAGATTATATTATGATATACTGATTACAAATAAAGTAACGCCTAAATGCTGCGAAAAATGGGATGCCAAGCTCTCAACATCCCATGACTGGAAATCTTGTTTTTTATACGCACACAAGATACAGGATGTAAAACTCCAGTGGTTTCAGCTGAAAATAATGCATAGATGTCTATGTACAAATATCATATTAAAGGAAATTGGTGTAAAAAATAATGACAGATGTGACTTTTGTGGAGAGTATAAAGATAGTATTGATCATGTGTTCTGGAAGTGTCATTATGTACAATTATTTTGGAATATCTCACTGATTTAATGAAAGAAAGATGTATGAATGCACAAAATGTGCGGCTAACAGAGTCACTGATACTATTTTGGTAATGATGCAGCAATTTCTAGTGATGTAATATTTTATTTTATAATTCTCTTCGCAAAATACTATATATACACTTGTAAAGTACAAAACAGTCTACCACAAGTAAGTGCATTTATAAGGAAACTAAGGAATCGGTATAAAATTGAAGAACACATCGCATACTTAAAATTAAACCATGTAGATTTCACTGTGAAATGGTCAGTGTACAAACCATTATTTGTAAATGATTAACTATTTAAACATCGCTCGATCTGTATCCTATGACCCATATTCACAGACTTAAACGATTTGTCAACTTTTAGTAACCTGTTATGCTGTGATCTCTGCACACACAGACTACCTAATGTTGCAAATGAGTCTGTACATATGTCGGTTCTGACATCATTATTATCTCTTTTTTATTGATGGTTATGTTTGTGTTTTCTGGCCAGTGTGATTTACTTTGTGAAAGTAACTTATGCCAACATATTGATTGAATGTAATCCATCCAACGTGCCCCTCTATTCTGTCTCTCTCTGTCTCTGTCTCTGTCCCCCCCACCCTCTCTCTCTCTCTCTCTCTCTCTCTCTCTCTCTCTCTCTCTCTCTCATCTTCTCGCTTTTTCTCCTCCTCTCCCTCCACTTTTTCTTCAAAACCTACTTTTTTTCTTTCTTCTTCTTTTTTCAAATGAGAAATATGGAATTTCTTCTTGCTTGTGTGATTGCTGAATTCTCTCTTTTTCTCTCTCCAAAATTCTTATTGCTTATGTATGTTTTATGTTCATGTAAATGTTTGAAATGAAATTTAAAAAAAAAAAAAAGTTAAAAAAAAAATATATATATATATATAATGCTGAGCAATTAAGTAGTGGGGGAAAACAAGTGCAGGCTAACAATTCTTCCATCATTATAGTAATGATTTGGCGAAGATTTTGAAAAAAAAAAAAAAAGTATATATATTCGTGTGTGTGTGTGTGTGTGTGTGTGTGTGTGTGTGTGTGTGTGTGTGTGTGTGTGTGTGTGCTTACAAAGAGAGAGAGAGAGAGGAGAGAGAGAGAGAGAGAGAGAGAGAGAGAGAGAGAATTTTTCATCACTCTTTAACGTCCTCAGCCGTGATCCCTCCAGGTGACTTTTGGTTATGAACAGAGGTTCGTGAATTTGATGTCAGAGGTTTTGGACTTTCTCTTTGAGGATGAAGTTGCCTCATTTCCCAGTATATCTGTCAGTTTTAAATGCCGACAGCCTTTTGTCTCTTCTCTCTCTTTAGACCTGGCAAACCGTTTATTCACACTCTCAACAAATACGTGCATCGTTCAAGTGGCAGTCCATAGAATCCCTCCTATCAACAGGTCAGTGACAGAAAGCCGTTGAACTCAATCAAACCGGCTACCACACACAGAGTTGTGTTAACTGCCAGGTGTTCTGCGCTAAGCTATTGTCAAACGTCGAACAAACTGCAGGACGTCGCTATAAACCAGCAAGTGTAATTGGAAGTCCTTAAGTATGCAGAAAACTAATACAGTTCCTGATGAGGTAGTCGATGCAGCGGAGTATAAGGGAAAATACACATTGTTGTACTCCTTACAAAACATTTTAACAGAGAAATGCGTTAACAGTCACAAGTAAATGACACCACATAACTTGTGAACTTTAGATTAAGAGCTTAAATCGCCCATTTCGTGAGTATGCTCAGGATATTAAAAAAATCAGTTTGTTTTCCAGTGTGAGAGGCTAGAGATGTCAGACTATCTTGTAATTTTCCCAAGGTAGATACAAACTATATAAAAGAAAATCTGGGTATGTTGTTATCAAATGATGGATTATCGATACAGACTTTCGTTTTTTTTTCACATTTGCCTGTTAAATTAGACTGAAATGTCGAGCAATGGAGACAATGTTGTTTATATGAAAATTTGTCGTGTTAGACACAAAACAGTCCAGTGTTGCTCTATAGAGACCTGCCATGCTGGCTGAAAGACTGGATAAAACACCAGCATGACGTGGCATAGAGCTATGGAGACCTGCCATGATGGCTGAAAGACTGGATGAAACATCAGTATGATGTGGCATGGAGCTGTGGTGACCTGCATGTGGTTCAATACTCTGATGATATTGCAGTATGGATAAACAACACCAGTTTAAGAAAAAAAGTTCAAATAGAGGATTATCAATCATATGCAGACAATTTATTAACGGGAGCTAAACAATTTATCAAATTATATAAAAGAAAATGGTTTAAAATTGTCAGGTGAAAAAAAATGTTTGCTGCTATTTAATAATGATGAAAATCTTTCCATGTTACCTATTTTGAAATTAGAGGATAATATCTTGAAATATCAAAACTGTGCTAATTTTTAGGAGTCTTTTTGACAACAGAACTTAGTTGGAAAAAGCATATAGAATATTATTAACCAAGGCAAGAAACAGATTAAACTTTTTAGAAAATAATCAACTATCAGCCTTGGGTGCAAGACACGAAAAATTCATTGCATTTGTCTACTTCTTTTGTTCGATCCAAATTAAAGTATGGCCAAGAAGTATATTATTCTGCTCCAAAATATCCGTTTAAAAAAAGCTAGAAAGTTTGGATAGCAAAGCAGTGAAACTGGCCTTAGGTGTACCAGTTCACGCAAATACTATCAAAAGTTATCAAGCTGCAGAGTTTTACCTTTTCGACAACAACGGCTCTTAGACGTATCAAAATATGTGATTAGAAGTCTGTCAGTTAAAAACTCAGTTACAGCAGAACAATTGACGGATTCGAACAAAGATTATCCCAAACGAGCTAGAAATATTTTATATTTACAACCAATTAGAAATTACGTGTATAAGCTTATGTCTGATTGCGACATTGATTTATCAACACAGTTTCTGAAGATCCGATCACGCCTAAGATTCCCCCTTGGGAGCATTTGTGTGGACATTTTGATTATAATTACACAAGTGTTTTCCAAAACTGAAAACGTTAATCTATTGGTTAGTGAGGTCAGAGTTCATCTTGACAATTTTTGTACCAATCACCTGAAAAATTTACACTGATGGCTCAAACCCTAGATAACATTGGCAGTGGTTCTGGCTTTGTCATTCTAGCCTAAATGTGAAAAATGATTATCATCTTGGCAATGGGTTTTCCATATTTACAGCAGAATTATGTGCAATATTGATGGCTTTGAGCTACATTTATGATGCTCCCATACCTTTTCATAATATTCTCATATGTGTTGATTGATCAAAATCTGTCTTGCAAATCTCTGGAACATTGGGATGGTAAAGCTCGGAAAAATTTACTTTTTGATATTCATCACCTCATACACTGCTTAAGGATCCATGGAATCTGCATTGACTTTTGCTGGGTTCCCTCTCATAGTGGGTTGCAATGGAATGAAGCAGCAGGTATACTTGCTAAAACTGGAGCTAAACATTGCCTCGATTGTAATTTATTATCTTCACTGAAAACATCTTCGTCAGAAATGTTGCTAAAGTTAGAAAAGTGTGTTTATAACAGAAATTGTGGAGAAAATCTCAAATATGTAAAATACTTGTCCTCGTCATATTTCCAAGATAGTAACAAAACTCAAGTTAAATGCATGGAACACAAATATTTCTTGCCATGGTTTTTGTACTTGTGGTTTTCCTATTTCAGTGCATCATTTGTTGATAGAATGTTCTGTCTTAACCCCAATTTATAAAGAAAATTCCATTGATATCAACGTCCAAGATATCAGTCAAATACTGTCCAGCCCTTCTATCATAACCATTGCAACTATTATCGCACAATCTAAAATTGCCAAGTTGCTTTGATGCGTGTTTATTTTTACCACTAATTCAAAAAATTTTTGTTGTTACTTTTTTATCTTTGAGGTTAAGCTTTGTCAGTTAGAGATGATGTTTTAAATTATTATTCGTCTAATATCATCAATGGTGAACAAACGTTAAATTAACCACTGAACTGAGTTATGGTGACCTGCCATGCTGGCTGAAAGACTGGATGAAACATCAGTATGATGTGACATAGAGCTATAGAGACCTGCCAAGCTGGCTGAAAGACTGGATGAATCATCAGTATGATGTGGCATAGAGCTATAGAGACCTGCCAAGCTGGCTGAAAGACTGGATGAAACATCAGTATGGTGTGACTTGGACATCAGTGTCGAGAAGACCAAGTAGAGGAGCAGCAACACCATCACCATAGATACTGAAGGAAAAACCTGACTGTGGAGAGTGACTAGAATCCTTGTGGCAATTCGGATACCTGGGATTCTTTATCAGCAATGGGAGCTTCACCTCAGATCTGTTATAAACCAGCCGCCCTGACGAAATGGTTAGCGTCGCTGACTCCCGGCTGGGAGGTCGTGGGTTCGATTCCCATCAGAGTCATGTGGAATTTTTCTGCTCCGACTGGCTCCTACCCAGAGTTGAATTTGCTACGGGTTCAGTTGGGAAGACTGGAACCACACAGATGAGTTTCATCCACTTGATGGCTGAGTCTCTGAGAATATTTTTAAAATTTCCTGACCAACACTGCAGGTGCATGTATCTCTCGGGCCTGGTTGACGCTGGAATATATTATGAAAGGACGCGTAGAGTACAGCCCTGTCATGCAATCTCAGACGGGAATGGAAATCTGCTGCATCATCTTAATCATCCTCATTCTCATCTATCAGCGTAAAAACGTCTCAAATTGTGTGGCCATTCATGCCCTGCTCTCATGGTGACCTCAGTTTCCATGCCCTCTCCCCGTCTGTGGCCTTGGTTTGGTTCTTACGGGGTCACTGGTATGGGCGAGCCCATGGGGTTTGTAGTTGGACGGACGTGTGGTGGCGCGCCCTCCGGAGAGAGAGCTCACTCACGCCGGCTCCGCGACTAAGCAATTATTGTCGTCAGTCGGGGGCTAAGTAGGTGGTGTCCTGCGTATGTTGGATCACAACAGGCGCCACTGAACACCACTGAAGTGACTCGGCAGCAGTGCAGTGTCTCCTCTGGTGGGTTGCCTCTTAACGACTTGACATTGACTGCTCCCTGTGGATTGGAATGAGTGGCGTAGGTGCAATGCCACTGAGGTGACACAGAAGATGGGACAGCAAAAAAAAAAAGAAAAAAAAAAAGAAACCGTTATCAGTAACGGGAGGTTTAAATCAGAAATCTCTGTTGAAAGGCAGCAAAGAGAACATCAGCACTGTCCAGCGTCACAGATGCTAAGCGGACGGACAACCCCCCCCCCCCCCCCCCCCGGCCCGCCTTCCCCGTCACCATCGTTGACCCTAACCATCGAACAAACTGAGCACAAACCCCAGTTTCCCCCTAAAACGTGCGGGGCACAATCAGCGTTATTAACACGAAACAAGTACAGAAACAGGCACTCCGATTTGTGACAGATGTCAGTAAGACCAGCGCCTAGCAGTAGCTTTTTTACAAATACAAGTCCTGGATCCGTTGTCCATGCTCAGGGTGTGGTGCAGTGTGTGAGTGTGTGGTTGCATGCAACACAGACTTGCACGATTCAACGACGCCACAGGTCGTTTCCATTGCACACAAACAACACAAGGTCAAGGGGATCGCCCTGATTGACTGTCCTGTTCTAGCATTGTAGAACACAATGGGGTGGGTCCCCATCACCTCCAATCAAGTTTCTGGTGGACTGTCCTGTTGAAGCACTGTAGAACAGAAAGGAGTGGGTGCCCATCACCTCAAATGAAGTTCAACGGGTCCATGTGGAACTCCCAGTCCGTGGAGCACAGGCCGCACCTCCAGGACAGATTGCAGGCACACAGGAGTGCCACCAGTACACACCGACAGCACGGCGACAAGGGCGGGGTCGGAGATTGTAATCCCTGGTCTTCTCCATGGGACATATCCAATGGACAGAGAGGAACAACAACAACAACAACAACTACTACTACTGCTACAAAAAGCAGCAGCAGCAGCAGCAGCAGCAAAAAGTGTTGCTGGCCTATGGCAGTCCTCATCAGCGAAGACAGCAAAAGGAGGAAACACAGAGCCCTGGTCACGTTGAAAACAACACACACACACACACACACGCGCGCGCGCGCGAGCGCGCGCGCGCACGCACGCACATACACACGCACGCACGCATGCACGCACGCACGCACACACGCACGCACGTACGCACGCACGCACGCATGCACACATGCACGCATGCGCGTACGGACACAGTCACGCACGCATGCACGTATGTTCACACGCACTCTCTCAGGTATGCACAAATACACCGCGCATGAGGAGGGGGGTGGGCGCACGCGCGCACACACACACACACATACACATACACACACACACACACACACACACACACACACACACACACACATGCACGCACGCACACAAAGGAGAAATGGGTAGGATGGACACCATATATGCCCCCCCCCCCCCCTGCCATGACCCGCTCAACAGCCACCAGTAGCAACCACTCCATGTTAGTGTATCATTGTCAGTTACAATCACCATTGTATATGATATAGAACATATCACACATACACATCGCCCTGTAAACAAATAGCCATAACTATCAGTTTTTGTAGGTCGATGTCAGTTACTATCACCATTTTATATGACACTAAACATATAACACCACATACACATCACCCTCTCTCAACAAATAGCCACCACCAACAGCCACTCTATGGTAGTAGGTCGATGTCAGTTATATTCACCATTGTATATGACACAGAACATAACACCACGTACACACACTCTTAATCATGGTGATATCTGGACTGAAAATGGAATGGAAGGATAAGATCTCATGGAAACACAACAGGCTCTTGCATGGAATCATAATGTATTCCAAATTCCTGTATGCTTGCATGACTTGGACCATCTCAGCGAATCTGAAAGGAAGAAATCAAGATGTGGAAATGAGGTGTTAACGCAAGAAACAGAACATCAGACAAGTTGATCATACAACCAATCACAGAGGATCACACGAACATCAGACATGCTGATCATATAACCAATCACAGAGGATCACACGAACATCTGACATGCTGATCATATAACCAATCACAAAGGATTACACGAACATCACATATGCTGATCATATAACCAATCACAGAGGATCGCACGAACATCACACATGCTGATCATATAGCCAGTCACAGAGGATCACACGAACATCAGACATCCTGATCATATAACCAATCACAGAGGTTCACACGAACATCAGACATAGGAGACCTTGCTCTAAATGTGCATTGAGCCATATGAGTTGAACTCTAACTGGGATCTTGCCTGCAATGGATAGCAGGGAGATTCCACGATAGTTATCGCAGACCTGACAGTTTCCTTTGCATTTGTAGAGATAAACGATGAGGCATCTTTAAAGTCTTGAGGAACTGTCTCGTGCTGCCATGATCTGAAGGAGTTGGTGAAGTATTTTCACCAGAGCTGCACCACCCTCTTTGTAGACCTCAGCTGGGACTGCGTCTGAGCCAGGCGCTTTGCCACCGGATAACAGACGAATTGCTTTCTGAGTCTCCTCCAAAGTTGGTATAGCGTCCAGCGTCTCATCTATCGGAACTTGGGGTAATCGATCGATGGCTTCATTGTTGATGGTAGATGGGCGATTCAGCAAGCTGTTCAAAGGGTTCAGCTGCTGCATTTCAGTGGAGTTCTCATCGAACCATTCCTTGTGCATCCTAGCTGTGGGTCCCAGACACTCCATAGCTGTGCTGTACACCGTCTCGCGAAGTGCGGCCCATGCTGTTTCCACATCGTGGTCATTCAGTATGGTGGACTCCAAGCGGGTTCCGGGGTGTCAACAAAAGACTATTTGTATGGACGACCTTGAGCTTTCTGACATTCAGACGTTTTGCTTGTTTTACGCCTTGAGAACGTCTCTTGGGCTGGACATGAAGCTTGAGTCTGGAGACGATGAGGCTGTGATCTGTCCAGCACTCTGCGCTGCAAATGGCCTTCATGACCCTCACGTCCTGCCTGTCCTTCTTCCTCACGATAACATAGTTAATAAGATGCCTATGTTTGGATTGTGGGTGCATCCATGATGTCCTGTTGTGGGTAGACATGTGGAAGACGGTGTTCATGATCAGGAGGTCATGGTCGACACATGTCTGAAGCAAAAGCAGACCGTTGCTATTGCAGTTGCCAACCCCATGCTTTTCAATCACGCCTTCCCAGGTGGTGCTGTAGCTGCCAGCTCTCGCATTAAAGTCATCAAGAATAATGAGCTTATCAGTGCTGGGAACAGTGGTGATGACGGCATTCAAGTCTTCATAAAACTTGTCCTTGACCTCATTTGAGTACGTCATGGTGGATGCATACGTGCTGACGATGGTGGCAAACTTTTGTCCTCGTGAGAGGGGGATCCTCAACGTCATCAAGCGATCGTTCACTCCTATACGTGGGCCAACCATCTTGCCAGCAAGTGTTGACTTCACTGCAAATCCAACCCCAGTCTCACATCTCTCATCAGGTCCAAGCCTGCTAAAGAAGGTTTAGCCTGTGCCTCGTTCACAGAATTCACCCTCCCCAGCAAGCCTGGTCTCACTTACGGCAGCGATGTCAATCTCATATCTGGCAAGTTCATTTGCGATAAGGGTTGTATGCCTCTAGGGTCTATCCAAGCCTCCCTGTCAGGAAGCGTGTGGGCGTACCACGTGGCTAGGTTCAGAGGAGTAATCCTCGTTTTCTTTTTGCTGCCTTGTTTTGACCGCAATTGTAAGGTCCTCGACAGCCGCAGTATGTTAGATAGGGTGATGTGGAGCAGGCAATTTTTAGGGCACATTTCTAGCCCCTTGCTCGTGCCATGGAGTCGAGAAGTGCTATCCTAAAAAGGGCTGCTCAGTCGCTCAGGGGACTGCCCACTGCCACTGCTTCTCCGATTCAGTGACGGCCTACCACATGGCCCGTTCCACCTGTGTATAGGTCTGTGGCTACGACTTCCAGTGTACCCACACCTGTCGCTTCGTCGCTCGCCCATCGCCACAGGACTTGGTGATAAGGGACAGGATGAAGGATGAATAATGACATGCGCGGTAACCTTGATTAAAGTGAGGAAGAGTTGCGCGTCGTCAGCCTCACTCTCTCGTTTGAGACCACCTGTATCCAATAACAAGACTAGATCGAGAAGGTTGGAGATGGAGATGGATGCAGTGGATGACCTAGTTCTTCTACGTGCCTGATCTAGCTGTGCACTCCACAATGCGTTGTTGTGACTGCCTTTCTCTCTGTTTAACCATAAAGGTTTCTTCCTCAGAGTCTGCTGGTGTCCATTCTTTGCATGCGTAGGTAGGCAGGCCCTAACTCATACCCCCCACTGCTGTGAACTGCAGCAGGGTGTGTCTCTCTCTTCCACCTTCACAGCCGTTGGAAAAGTGCATCCTCACCCGCCTGTTCTGCTGTTGAAGCTTGGTTGCCAGATTTTTCATCGAGGTTGACTCCTCTAGATCTGTTGTGTTTAGTTAAACTAGTTTGGGGGCTCGCGTTGCCCATTTACCGTGGGTCACCTCTGGGAGGATGTGGTTGGAAACCATGCACGATCAGTCTTGATGTGAAAGAGGCTATGCTGAGCCAGGGAACTAACACTGCAAGGATGCCCAGATGATGTCAGTACCTGTGCCAGGCAGCAACTACACACAGCGCCACAAGCAAGCAGAGCAAAGCAGAGCAGATCAAGTAAGCATGTGTCTAGGTATGTACTCAAGGTGTGACCAGTGCGTTGGGCTAATGCGTAGGTCCGACATCTGCTACTGCTAAATCGCAGCCATGCGACCCTCTTCTTCAATGCTCTCATCTTAGTCAGTAATTCACTTATCCATCAGCTTGAAATCATGTGCTGTTTTGTCTCAAAAAACGTAGGAGATATGGTGTAGTGAATATGGACTAGTCCGCACGCAGTGAAACCTCCTTGATGAAGCAATACCGGAACACATTAGGTATAATGTGGGCATATACATGAAAGATTTACCAATGCTGGGCCAATGATAGTTTAGTACTGGTACACGCATTAAGAACGTACCAGTATTTTGCTAGCTTGGGACTACTTTCGGTTTGTTATGTAAATGGCAGTTTCAATTTGCTAATACGGTGCCAGGACTGGCTCAATACATTTGATGACTTAGTTGACTCATTCCTGGAGACACCCCTGCCGTTGCTTCAACCTCAGTTGGCCAGCCATTACCTCGCTCTCGACTGACTTTCTTCGGCCTCCTGGCTGGTCTGTTCCACTGTGAGTTCTAGTCCACAGTGTATTCAACATCAACGTACAACTAGAACTAGCATACATTTCTTGAATCAGAAAAAAAAAAACATCACAAAAAAGTGAAAAAAGACCAGGAGGGTGTTCTAGAGACCCTGGCATCACAAGTAATGGGTCACCATGAAAAGAAGACATCATCTGTCAACACTCCCTCATATCACCCAGCAAATGTACTCCAAGGTGATGACTGCAGTGCTTGCTGAAGGTACTGTCGGAGCGTGGTTCCATACTTCCATTGGAGTTCACCAGGGCTGCGTTCTAGCTTACTGTCTCAATAATCCTTAAAAAGGCGTCAAAATCATGTCAGCATAATGAATGAATGAATGCTGGGGGAATGATTGGGGATGTAACCCTTCATCTTGCCATGCCAACATAATGAATAAATGAATGAAACGAACGATGTGAGAAATGTAGATAGTACACTTCATCTTGTCATGTCAGCATATTGATTGAATGAATGAATGAATGAATGAATGAATGAATGAATGAATGAATGAATGAATGAATGAATGAATGAATGAATGGGGAGAAATGTACAGATATTGCACTTCATCTTGCCATGTCAGCATCATGAATGAATGAATGAATGAATGAATGAATGAATGATGAGAGAAATGTGCAGATATTACACCTATCTTGTCATGTCAGCATAATGAATGAATTATGGATAATGTACATATATAGCCCTTCACCTTGTCATGTCAGAATAATGAATGATTGAATGATGGGAGAAATGTACAAATCTAACACCTCACCCTGTCACGCTAGCATAATTAATGATTGCATGATGGGAGAAATGTACAGATAAAAGACTTCATCCGGCCAAGTCAGCATAATAAATGAATGATGGATGGTTTGGTCAGTCAGGTAAGGCCGGACAGCCAACACGTGTTCTTTTCCTGGAAGCTTTGGTCGGTCAGTGACAGACTGGTCAGACAAGTCGGGCAGTAACGTTTGCTTTGTGAGTTCATTTTTTTTCTCTTTTTTTTTTTCGTTTCATTCTACTGACCATTGTTCAGCGGCAGTCGTGGCAGGGTTTGCACTTGGCACTGTTGGCACATTGGGTGTAGCTGACTCCTGGTGTTCGCACTTGTCACTGTTGGCACATTGGGTGTAGCTGACTCCTGGTGTTTGCACTTGTCACTGTTGGCACATTGGGTGTAACTGACTCCTGGTGTTTGCACTTGTCACTGTTGGCACATTGGGTGTAACTGACTCCTGGTGTTTGCACTTGTCACTGTTGGCACATGGGTGTAGCTGACTCCTGGGGATCTGAGCACTCTTTGGGATCTGTTCTCTCCTCTGACACTTGTTGTCGTCCTTTTCCTGCATGGTTAGGCGATGTGAAAGTCCTATAGCCTATTCATGCTGTGCAGTGACTTCCCGTGGACATGTTAATAGAGTGTATGGTGTAGCTGTCATTCAAAGGTACATCCTTTGAAACCAGAGACAGAGAGAGTATTGTAGTTGTAGTCACTTTTTGCATGCTTCCTTTGTTACCTCATCTTATTTGCATTGTTGACCCTACTCAGGACGAGGACTGGATGTAAAAAAGCACTTAAGTGCTTAACTATTATCCTCGTAAATAAAAAATTGTCTTGTCTTGCCTTGTCTCTCTTCCTCCCTCTCTTTATTGTGTGTGTGTGTGTGTGTGTGTGTGTGTGTGTGTGTGTGTGTGTGTGTGTGTGTGTGTGGTTCCTTTTAATCAATAGTTACGGTTGTGCTACAATGTATATAACTCGACATTGATTGCCTACCTTCTGTGTTTAGTGTCATGTTGTTCGCGTAGTGCAAGGTATCTGTATGTGCGGTAGAAGATGCCTTGTATCATGCCTTACAGTGTGACTTTATGACATCTTTGGGTAAACTGGAAGTGAGATGTTATATTACAACAGCCAAGGATCAGTTCTAGTGATATTCTAGTGATATTGCTGACAACACATAATTACTGCCGTCTTCTAAAAATCCTGGTTAGTAGAGTTTTTCCTCCTCCTAAGTCAGTGAATTCGACTCTAGCTTCTGATAGGCACACGCCATACCACCTGACAAAATCTGTCGCTTACAGATCAACTGAATTTCAGTTTGAACATGCTGATTAGCTTCAGAAAATGTTACTGTTTAGATACATCATTTTCATATGCTGAGATGGACACTTTCATTTTTGGAACTGTTTGAGCAGCACTTTTCACACAGTAACTGTCAGAATCCTGTATCTTGAAAGATGGGATTCTGGCTGTCAGGAAAAACCAGTGATTTGGAAGAGTAAGCTACCACTTATCCGGAGATAAGGGGTATTTTGTTGAGATTCCACCAAGAAAACGAAAGTAACTGATCCAGGGAAAACCCAGTGTATCCAGTTGCTGGGCTGTCGCTTGTTTATAGTTTGGCAGAAAGTGAGCCCGTGGCTGAGCTCCAGAGTCTACTCTGACGTGAGAAAATTTCACTTAAGCATGTGAAGTCTCAGTCTTTTGCTCCTGTTCACAGAGACTGAAGAAACATTGCAGAAACACCAACACTCCTATTTTCCCCAGAAAAATAATAGTACAGGTAAGACAATGTTGATACATTAATACTTTCACGAAGCTTCTGTAATACGTGTACGTCATATAAACGTTTGAACTTTTTTTTTTTTTTTTTTTTGTATTTTGATGTTTTTGTTCTAAACGGCGAAAACATGTATCTATATTCCCGTGTGTGTGTGTGTGTGTGTGTGTGTGTGTGTGTGTGTGTGTGTGTGTGTGTGTGTGTGTGTGTATCTGTGTGTGTGTGTGTGTGTGTGTGTGTGTGTGTGTGTGTGTGTGTGTGTGTGTGTGTGTGTGAAGAAGACCCAAGAGGTCGAAGTGCATTGTGTCTTGTTGTGTACTCCGTTTGTCTATGTCCACTCTTTTTCAAATGTTGCTTCATTTTCCGCCCTCAGTCACTCCGTTTTGAAACTTTAGTATTTACCAAGATATAGCAAGCAAATTATAACAATAGAGTACTCATCACCATCTTGATAGATATCACCAAGTACTGGCATAAATGTATATCGTTAAAACACGTGACATATATACTATCAATGCATAGTCTTGAAATTTAGAAACATAGTTTCAACTGACATTTCTTCTGGGATGAACCAATGAATCATAGACAGGATCAGAGTAGGTGAGATAAACTTCCAATCTCTCTGGTTTACCCCCGTTGCAATTATTGATTCATGGGCGTCGAGCAGTCTTTCAGCCGTCTGTGAAGAGCAGTGAGTGCTCATAGTGAGTTTACCCTTTGTATGGGCTAAGCTACCTCTTCAGGTTCCTGTTCCGGTTTAATTGTTCCACCTACAGTGTGAGTTTTTGTGTAGAAGATTCAAGATTGTCACGAACGCTCTATCTTAGCAGTTCACACTGGTTTTATTTTGCCTTCATGCTAATTGACAGGGCGCCCTGGCCTGCATGTGCGTGTGCAAGATGCCATCAGCAATTGCATCAGGCATGGGCAGAATGCACAGTTACCACGTTGATAGTGGAATGAGGACAGAAAGGGACCCGCGTTAGCAGTGTCTCCGATCTATCAGTTTAAGGCTGGAAGGGAAGGAAGAGCAGACCCCAGACAAGTACGGCAAAGTGACGTCACCTTTCTCCCTATCATTGTTCCCAAAGTCAGGAGCTCCCGAGGACTGTGGGGAGAAGGAGTGGGGGGTGGTGGGGGGGTGGGCGTTGAGTTGTTTGAGAGGCATGAGATGAGAGACTGAAAGTACACATATATTAGTATTTTATACCGCCATCTGTGAGACAAAGGGAGAATG